>PVIA01011920.1:0-41160 GCA_004024845.1 Tonatia bakeri
ACTTTCATAAATCACTGTGGCTCCATCTTGGGGAGGGGGTCTGTCCGGCTCCAGCTGGCTAGCTATATCTCTTACTCCCCTTAGCCCTTTGATCTTCAAAATGCTTTTTGCTCTCAACATTAGTTTCTGCCCTGGTGCACTGAGTTTTCTTTGTGCATTGTTCCTTAAAAACGCATCCTGTTTCTGGCTCCAACAGTCACCTCCAGGCAGTGACTTCATGATTTTTTAAACAGAATTTAATTTTTACAAATGTATTCTTTCTAGACCTGCAGCATCTGACTCCTATCCCTGAACCATCAAGTCAAAAACAAGGACTCCTTTTGTCAGAAAGAAAGCCACCAGAGCCACCAGGAGGCACAGTGGGCCCAGGGCTTCTGACACCTGTAGGGGCCCTAGAAAATATCATCACTTCTTTCAAAATTCTAAGAAAAAGTGAGTGTAATCCAGTCTGGGCTATATTTGTCCATATAGCAATGCAATCAGAACTCTAATTTTTATTTTATTTAAAAAGAGGCTATGAAGGTAGTGGCCCTGGAAGTGGCATGTGCACAAGGCTGGTGACCTCTGAACCCAGTGTAGATTCAGATTTGTGGCTGCAGAGCCAGGGGTGGAGGCTTCTCCTCCTCTTTCTCTGTCCAAGCTTTCTGGCATTTTCTTCTGTCTGCTGTTTCTAAGGGGAAACAAGGATTTTTGATTTGCCATCTGTGAGGTGCTTAGTGTGAGGGCTCTGGATGCCTGGGTGTTGTGTTGGGTGATACACTTAAAGTCTCTGAGCCTCAGTTTCCCCATGTGCAAAATGGGGGTGGTGAGGGTCCCTATCTCAGAGTTACTGGGAGGCCTATAAAATGCTCAGAACCATACCCTGAGCATCCATCATGCACTCCGTGAACAAACCAACCCAGGTCGGCATGGGGTAGGGTCTCTAACCCTCTTTCTTGACCCCATACCTGGCTACCACACACATCCTGCCCTCCCGGGACCAGGGAAGCTCTGAGGGAGGGAAGGAGATGGGCTCTGGGGCCCGCAGGCAGGCAGCTCCGCCAGGCCGCCTGTCCAGGAGGGCAGTCTTTCTACTCTCTCGGGAGGGCACCCCCGACGCACGCACTCACCAAAGTCAGCCATGCCCAGAGACAGAGGTGCGGGTGCACACAGACAGGGTAAAGCTTGCACAAGAGAATCACCCCACACGCACAGACACACTCACACCAGACACAGGCGCAGAGCAAGAGACCAGACACAGGTGAACACCTGGATGGCGCCCTCACGCTGAAACACCGCGGACGGAAACAAAGGCTGACACGCACACAAGCGGACCCCGGAGAGATCAAGACGAGCAGCCGACACACACACAAGAGCAAAGGCGAGACACAGGAGGCCACCTGGACACACGCGGTGACAAATACGGAGACAAACACAGAGACCTCTCTGGAGTCTCGGAGCGCAACACACCCTCACACACACACACAGCCTCAGGCATCACCTTCACCTGCACAATCCTCCCGGATCCGCACCCGCTCCCGAGTGCTCATGCCCCTTCCCAGGGCACGCACCACATCTCCTCCTGTCCCACCTCATGGAGCAATGCCCTGAGATAAAGGACCCAGGAGCGAGGAGCCACCGATCCCCCGCGTACCAGTTGACTACATTTCCCAGAAGCCCGCCAGCCACCCACACACCGGGCCTGGGGGCGGCTGATTGGTGGAACCGAAGCGCTGGCCCGCAACATCTCCCAGAAGCCCTGGCGGCACCGTGTTAAAAAAAGGCGGAGTTTAGCTCTGGCTGGTGTGACTGCGCGGACTGAGCACCGGCCTGAGCACCGGCCTGAGCACCGGCCGGTGAACCAAAGGATTGCCGGTTCAATTCCCAGTCAGGGGACATATCTGGGTTGCGGACCAGGTCCTCAGTAGAGGGCATTCGAGAGGCAACCAAACATCAATGCTTCTCTTCCCTGCTTTCCCCTCTCTCTAAAAATAAATTAATAAAATCTTTAAAGAAGAGAGCTTATAGGATATGCTATTTAAAAAAAAAAAAAAGGCGGGGTTTGCCAGTGATTGGAAGACACTGGCAAACCCCGCCTTTGGGGAATGGGTAGTTGAAGAGGGAGCAGAAAGAGGACTGGGACTGTAACAGTGCAGCCAAGAGAGGGGCCCCAAATAGGGATTTGGAATGGGGTCCAGAACTCAAGGTGTCCAGGAAATATTAGGATGTCCTCACCGCCCCATCAAAGGTGTGGGTTGGGGGAAAGGACACATGGAGCAGGGCCATTGAGAGCTGTTTTGCATAGTAACAGCTTTGCAGCTAACCTCTGGTGTGGTCACTTAACATATCTATAACCTTTAACTGGTTGCATAGATATGTTAAGTAGCTGTGGCCAGGCTCTGAGCCAGGGGGATGGAAGTAACTTCCCCACCAGATGTAACTGGGGGGCAGGTCCCCCGAGTTACAGTGCCTGCGTAAGAGCTTGGAGATGATTGGCTCCATGACATGGGGCCACACCTGCCCAAACTCACAATGGCAACCCAGTAAAGCTATGTGAAGGATAGGAGGGAAGGATATGAGAGTGCTGGCAAGTGTAGCCAGTTGTGGGAGGAGTCGGAAATGGGGCGGCAGAAGAAGATTGGCGCGGGGATTTAAACCCAGATGCAGCAGCCATTGGAGGGAGAACCTCGCGGTTTTGGCAGAGTGGAGACTCCCACAGCTGTGAACAAGTAGAACCACGTGGTTCTGCCAGAGTAGGGACTCCCGCAGCCATTGGGCACAGAGGAGCACTTGACTGTGGCAACAGAAAGGCAAACCACACGGCTTTGCCACAGTGGTGACTCCCGAAGCTTTAGAAGGGGGAACCACCACCCAGCTTTAGCAGAGATCCCAGTGACACAGCTGATGGTGTCGAGAACCGAGGGAGGCCTACCAGCTGAGACAGATTACTGGGAAAACCCGGGGGCTGCCTGAGCCACAGACTTCTATTTCTTTTCCTGAGATACTGTACCCCAGACTGGGCAAAGGGGGGAAGGAAGGACTGTGTGTGTTTGTGGGTGTTTTAAGGGACTTTGAGATTTTGATGAAGACATTAGGTCACTACTTTAAGTCTGTATAGCGTTAAATAAACATTTCCTTTCCTTTTCACGAATCTTTGGCATTGAGAGATGTCTTTCCTGTAAGATGACAGACATAACAAACCTGGGGGGTTCCTTTTGGGTAATAATATATCGTCCTCAGCTCCCCCCGCTTTGGGCCCCCCCCATGTTCTATAACACTCTCATAAGAGCCAAAGACCTCCATGACTAAACCCAAAAGAAATTAGCTGAAACAAGTATATGCAAATGTTTGCAGCAGCATTACTAATAATAACTAAAAAGTGGAAATGACCCAAACACACTGCCTGGTAAATGCAGTTGAGATAGTATAGAGTCAGGAAAAAAGGACACCTGCTAAACACAAATGATCATCAAAAATGTAACTCTCAGCCAGACACAAGAACCACATGTTGTGTGATTCCGTTTATAAGAAGTGTCCAGCCCTTGGCTGCAGAGTCTTCTGTACAACCAAATCTGATTCCTGGCTGAGGAACATATGGGAGGCACCTGCTGAATTCTCTCTCACATCGGTGTTCTCCTCTCCGTTCATCTCTCTCTCAAAACAATAAACGTATCGTCCCAGTTCACTTTTGGAGAATCCAGTGGCGAAGAGGAGCAGGTGGGTAGAAATGAGAGTGAAGGTTCCTTTTCAGGATGATGAAAATGCAGGGTCGGGTTTGTATGGAAAACACCACCATAAATGATGCAAAAATAAAATAAACTCCGTGTTTCACGTCCTCACAACTGTAAACCTACTTTGGCCCACCCTATATTGTGAAATCGACTGTGGGGATGGTTGCACAACCAAAACCCAATGAACTGTACACATTATGGTGTGTTGGGTGTATCTAAATAAAGATGTTAAGAGGACATGACAAACCAAAACTCACAGGTAAGGAAACCAACATGTTTATACAGCAAAACAAATTCCAGGTGGAGAGAAAAATACAAGTTCACTGTTAACACACTAATGATAAGTGGAAAAAAAGAAAGACATGTAGGCGGCGATCAGCCTGTGGATGGAAAAGTGTGTTTTCTGCTTAAAGACAATGGAAGACACAGGAGGGAGACATCAGATTTTTAAAATATGTAATGCTTTTCAACTTAAAAAAAATATAAAATAAGTAGATATCCTGACCAGTCTTGCTCAGTTTCATGGGACATCGTCCTGCAAAGAAAAAGTCTGTGGGTTTGATTCCCAGTCAGGGCACATGCCTAACTGTTGGGTTTGGTCCCTGGTCAGGGTGCATATGAGAGGCAAGAGATTGATGTTTCACACTCACATCAATGTTTCTCTCCCTCTTTCTGCTTCCCCTCCCTTCTCTCTTCAGAATAAATAAATAAAATTAAAAATATAAAATAAGCCCTGGCTGGTGTGGCTCAGTGGACTGAGCTCCGGCCTGAGAACCAAAGAGTTGCTAGTTCAATTCCCAGTCAGGGCATATGCCTGGGTTGTGGGCCAGGTCCCCAGCAGTGGGTGAGCGAGAAGCAACCACACATTGATGTTTCTCTCCCTCTCCACTTCCCCTCTGTCTAAAAATAAATAAAACTTAGGGGAAAAGAAGAAGAAAATTGCAATAAAAGTGCTTTACACTGGCTTTTCTCAAAAAGAAAAAAAGACCACTATGAGAAATGGGTATCGGAAGAAGTTATTGTTACTTCCTATTTCTGGAAAAAAAAAAATAAAAATTTTTTTCTTTTCAAGACCCACCTGGTAACTTCTACAGCTTATGAACTTGGGGCCTTCCAGCTGGTGTCGCAGGGAAACTAGGGGCTGGATGTGGGGAAAATGAGCAACATACAGATGGGAACAACCTAATCTCTGGACTAGATCTGGGTATGTGTAACAAACTGACCATGTGCCCATGGAAACCACCTCCCCCTATTCTTTCCTCCTCCCCCACCTCCACTTTACTATACAGGAGATGGAAACCCTGAGACATTAAATGCTTTGTTCAAGCTCATAGGACAGTTCACTCCAACTTGGTCTGCAGTCACATGCCCCTACCCACATTCCCAGATACTAGACCTGTAGTGGGACTTACTTTCCACATGGCCATGAAGATGCTGCAGAAGCAAACAGTGAGTATGATGTAGTCTGTATCCAGAGCCCACATTCCTATGACCTGTCGAGGAAGAACTTCTCTTGTGTCCTACCTGTGGGATCCAAATGTAAGTTTTGAACTTGCCCATGGCCTCAAGACCTACCAGCCTGAGATCCCCCACCTCCCTGCTATGTGTCCTGTGAGGTTGAAGTTCCTGAAGGTTTCCCCCTATTTGACACACTCATAGGGCTTGTCTCCCACGTGGATCCTCTCCTGAACAGAAAGCAGGAAGTTCCTAATGAAGGCTTTGCTGCACTGGCTGCACTTACAAGGCTTCTCTACAGAGTGGTCCGTCAAGTGCTTCTGCAGAGACGAGTCTGTCATGAAGTGCTTCTGACAGATGGAGCACTGGTAAGGCTACTCCCTGGTGTGCACGAGCCCATGCTTCCTGAGTGAGGAGTTCTTGCTAAAAGCCTTACCACACTGGCTGCATTTGTAGGGCTTCTCTCCTGTGTGCACGCGCTGGTGGTCCCTGAGCGAGGAGCTTTGCCTGAAGGCCTTGCTGCATTGACCACATGTATATGGCTTCTCCCCTGTGTGCAAGCGCAGGTGGTCCCTGAGCGAAGAGCTTTGCCTGAAGGCCTTGCCGCACTGACCGCATGTGTACGGCTTCTCCCCAGTGTGCGTCCTCTGGTGCAGGATGAGGCACTCATTCTGGCTGAAGGCCTTTCCGCAGTCCCCACACGAGTATGGCTTCTGCCCAGTGTGCAGCCTCCGATGCACAATGAGGCTCCTGTTCTGGCTGAAGGACTTTCCACAGTCCCCACATGTGTATGGCTTCTCCCCAGTGTGGGTCCTCCAGTGCAGGACAAGATTCCCTTTCTGGATGAAGGCCTTGCCACAGTCTCCACATGCATACGGCTTCTCCCCAGTGTGTGTCCTCTGGTGCCGGTTGATGTGAGCCTTCTGGCTGAAGGCCTTGCCACAGTCCCCACACACGTATGGTTTCTCCCCGGTGTGCACTCGCTGGTGGATGGTGAGGGAAGACCGCAGGGTGAACTGCTTACCGCACGTGGTACACGAGAAGAGCTTCTCCCTGGTGTGGATTCGTTGATGCTTACCCAAGGACGATTTATAGCTGAAAGCCTTGCCACAGTGTCCGCACTTGTATGTCTTCTTCTCTGCACAAAGTTGGGAGGGAAGACTGAGGCTAGAAGTACCTGAGTTTTCCCCACACATGGTGAATGGGTGCATCCTGTCTCCTCCTGGTTCTTCTGATTGCAGTGGGGCCAGCATGGGGCTTTGGTGGACGAATGCATTAAATTGACAACATTCAGGAGCAAACACTTGGGACATGTCCAAATTCCCCAGACAAGTCCCTGGACTCTCCTGTTGCTGCCCCACCTGGTCACCCTGTGCCCCTGCTCCTTCACAGGTATAACCCTGGGCACCATTCCTTGTGGGTCCTTCCTCCACCACTACAACAGATGATTTGTCTTCCCATTTGTCCTCCTGTGGGTCCGATTCTTTCAGGACAGGTCTTGTTTCTAAGTCTGAAATGAGGGGAAAAGAGATGACACACATGTAGTCAACAACGCTGGGAGGGAGAATCTTCCCAAGATACGACAAGGCACAGCCTGATGGCAGGGGACAGCTTGTCATGGGGACAGAGGGAGAAGGGAAGCGGTGAGCTGAGACAGTAAGTTGTAGGGAGGTGAGCACAGAGCAAGAAATGTCTGCTTGGGAGTGGGCAGCAAGGTGGCCAGCTGAGCTCAGAGCTCAAAGGAAAAGACCCTGAAGAGAAAAAGGAAGAATGTGGGCTTGGAGGGAAAAAATAAAGGGAATCATCCATACATATGGTTGGTGTTGAGTGAACCTCAAAGAAATGATGCCAAGTTTAAGAACTCAGATAAAAGAAAAGATTATGTGGTGTATGATTCCACATACATAAAATTCTAGAACAGGCAACTAACCACAGTAGTCATGGGGGATGGAGAATGGTCAAAAGGAAAGAAAAACTTTTTGGGCTAATGGACATGTCTGCATCAAAACGATGATTTTCCAGGTGAATGCAAAAGGTAAAATGTATCATATCATTCGCTTTAACTATGTGCAGTTAATTATAGGTAAGTTACATGTCCAGAAAAACTGTTAGAGAAATGGGACCTTTTCCCATTCTGGAAGTTAGAGTTTTTCCTGAATAATTATCCAGACACATCTTTCTGTGTCAATGACTACAAAGGGTGCTCATCTTTGAAGAGTGTCGTGATTTCCATCATATTTCTACACCCGGATTTGTCTGGTCAGTCTTCTAGGTGGACATCTCTTTATTTTTCTTACTATGAAAAACTACACACATGTAGGAAAATTTTTAAAGGATACATTACAGAAATGAATCATTTGAAATTTAGCTGATAACACAAAACTGTCTTCTTGAAGAGTTGTCCCAACTTCACACATCTAAAATGAGGAGTCCTTGCCCTGACTGCTATGGCTCAGTGGACTGAGTGTCAGTCTGCAAACCAAAAAGTCGATGGTTCCATTCCCAATCAGGGCTCATGCCTGGGTTGCAAGGCAAGTCCCCAGTCGTATCTCCCATACATCAGACATTTCTCTCCCTCTCTTTCTGCTTCCCTTTTCCTCTCCTTAAAAATAAATAAATAAATAAATAAAAACCAGGAGTCTTTTCTTACACCCTCATAATACAGGACGCTGTTACTCTTTTTTGTTTATGCCTCAGCTGAAGATATGCTTAGAGAGGGAGGAAGCAGGTGGTGAGGGAAAAGTGGAAAAATAAAGAAAAATTCATGAGAGAAAAACAATGATCAGTTGCTTCCTGGATGTGCCCTGCCTGGGGATCAAACTCACAATGTAGGTATGCAGCCTGACAGGACATCAGACCCACAACTCTTGTGGTCTGGACAATGCTCCAACTAACTAAGCCACACCCAGCCAGGGCTGGTAGTCTTTTCCTCTCTGTGTACTTCATGGGCAAGAATTGTATTTCTGTGACTCAAATGGTATTTCTTTGACTATCATAGTAAGGTTTAACGATCTTTTATAAAGTGTAACTTCATGCATTTCTACAACTGTGTTTGCCACTCAGAAGCTTGGTCCAACTTGATATCATTCATTTGGTCTTTTTCTTGCTTAATCCTTGGAGCTCTTTATATATTTACAGTCCTCTGACTATAATACATGTGGCAAATACTCTTCTCCACTTCATCATCTATCAACTTTATATTTAGCTTCCTATCATTTGAACACCCTACAAGTCCAATCTGCCCAACTTTTCCATTTCTCTGTCATCCTGAAGTGACAGGCAGGTGATGATAATGCAGGGAAGCTGCCCCCTTACCCAGCGAGATCAGGTTCCAATAGATCTCCATCATCACGTCCCTGTACAGGTCCTTCTGCGCAGGCTTCAGCTGCCGCCACTCCTCCTGGGTGAAGTCCACAATCACATCCCTGAACGCCACTGACCCCTGCAAGAGGAAGTGCACCCCACTCACCACAGGGCCCTCCTCACAGTGGTCGAGAGAGGATTGGGAAGGCACACAGGATGCATCTGATGTGGTGACAATATGGTGCGGAGGTCTGAAGGTCCTGATCACTCAGAGACCTCAGTGCCTGAGCACACTAGATTATCTTTGGACGGGCAAATAAACTATGGGGCTGTTTACCAGGAAGACAAAAAACCCACTTAAACACCGGGCAAAGGGCCTGAATAGACACTTTTCCAAAGAGGACATATTTACAAATGGCCAACAAACATGAAAAAATGCTAAGTGTCACTCATCATCAGAGAGCTGCAAATAAAAACCACAACATATCATGTCACACCTGACAGAAGCCCCGCAAAGGACCCTCAATCTGGTCAATACCATCGTGACAAGTGACTGAGCAGCATTAGCTCTAGGGGTACCCAAGAAATTGGAAGGGGTGATCTGAGGTTGGGTCCATGGGGGGAGATTCTGGGTGCAGCTGGTGGTTCAAGACCTGAGGCTTAAACAGCAGATGGGAGCACTGGGGATGCCATCGCTATAACATCCAAATCCATAAAGTTACAGGTGAAAATGTAAAATGTGTTTTTTACTTCATGGAAGAAACATAACAGACTTTTTGGACAAACCAATAAATACACACCTTTGAAATGACCATGGAGGCTACAAACTAACACCACCTCCCAAAGCTTCCTCTTGCCCCTCTTTGTTGTTGTACTTATTTCAATTTAATTTTTTCAATACAATGCCTCCTGAAAGGCAATCCTAAGTCTGCCTGCCTGAATGAACTCAATGAAATTTTTACTGAGAAAGTTCCACACACCGAGGCTGGGTTGGGCCAGGCTGAAAATCAGAGAAGGTCCTGGGCATCCGGGAGCCCACACAGAACAATAGGGTGTGGAGGTGAGACAAAGGGCCCCTCCTCAGAAGGAGGGGGAGATTCCCCTAGAAATGGGACTTCCCTCCAAGTACGCCAAAGCCCTGTGAGCGCTCTGTGGGTACACAACTGAAGGCACTAATTGCAGGACTTCATCTATTGTAAATTCTTGTCTGATGGCACATACCACTTTGGCACAGGATAAATTTCACCTAGTTCCAGAAAACTGGTATCAGGCTCTATTTTTTTAAATCCTCAGTTGAGCATGTATTTATTGATATAAGAGGGAGAAGAAGGCAGAGAGAGGCATTGATTTTTGTCTGCCTCATGCACGTGCTTCAGGCAGGTACTGAACCTGTAACACTCTGGTGTGCAGGACGATGGTACAACCAACTGAGCGAACCAGCCAGGGCAGGCTGTATTTTGAGAGAAACCAAAAAAGTAATTATGCTAAAAGAGTTTAAGAAAAAGCAATTGAGCCCTGGCTGGTGTGGCTCACTGGATTGACTACCAGCCTGGGAACCTAAGGTTTGCTGGTTTGGTTCGCCAACGGGGCACATGCCTGGGTTGCAGGCCAGGATGCTGGCTGGGGGCACGCAAGAGGCAACCACACACTGATGTTTCTCTCCCTCTCTTTCTCCCCACCTTCTCCCCCTCTCTAGAGATAAATAAAATCTTTAAAAAGAAAACAAGAGAAAGAAATTAAATCCCCAGATGCCAACAGGAAAATGACAACCATCAGGAAATCCTAACGAATGTTGGTGAAGGAGGAAACCAAGGCAACCATCACAGAGAAGGTAACAGTGGAGACATCACGGTGCAGCCGTGTTGGAAAACAGTCGGATCGTTCCCTAAAAGGTTAAATATACTGTTATCAAAGGACCCATAATTTCCTCTCCTACACTCATGGGAAATGAGATCAAACAAAAAGCTGTACATGACTGTTCACAGCAGCATGACTAACAAAACCAAAGAGGTGGAAACAACTCAAGTGTACACCACCTGATAAATGCATACACACATGATCTATCTTTGCAATGCAATAGTATACGGCCATGAAAAAGGAAATCTGCTATAACATACATGTATATCAAAAACAGGAAGCTCAGTGAAAGCAGCCAGATACAAAAAAACCCCACATGTTGTGTGATACCATTTCTATAAATGTCCAGCCCTGACTGGGTGACTCTCAATTGGACGAAGTGTTGCCTGTACAACTAAAGGTTGAGGGTGTGGTCCCTGACTGACGGGCAAGTGGGAGAGAACCAATCAATGTTTTTCTCACTCATCGATGTTTCTCTCCCTCCCTTCATCTTTTCATTCCTATCTAAAAATAAAAAAAATCTTAATAAAATAAAAGCAATTTGCCCACCTGCTTAAATGGCAAATAAATATTTTCTAAATATCAAGCCTGACAGTCCTGGCTGCTGTGGCTCAGTGGATTGAACGCTGGACTGCCAACCAAAGGGTCACCAGTTCGATTCCCAGTGAGGGCACATGCCTGGGTTGCAGGCCAGGTCCTCAGGGGGGCACTTGCAAGAGGCAAATGATTGCTATATCTCTCAGACACTAAGGTTTCTCTCCCTCTCTCTGTCCCTGCCTTTCCCTCCCTCAAACAGATAAACAAAATCTTTAAAAAGGAAAAAATGTTTACACAGTTTGTTCCACCTTTTATAATATAAAAAATAGAAAAAGAAGAAAGAAATCAGCCCTGGTTGTTGTGGCTCAGTGGATTGAATGCTGGTCTAGGAACCAAAGGGTTGCCAGTTTGATTCCCAGTCAGGGCACAGGCCTCGGCTGTGGGCCAGGTCCCCAGTTGGGAGCACTCCAGAGGTAACTGCACATTTATGTTTCTCTCCCTCTCTCCCTCCCTTCCCTTCTCTAAAAATAAATAAATAAAATCTTAAAACAAAACAAAACGAATCACAGGACAAAGATTTATGTCTAGCCCTCTTTGGAATATTGGCCTGTACACCAAATGGTTGCAGGTTCCATACAAAGTTATGGTGCATGTGGGAGGCAACCGATTGATATTTCTCTCTCACATGTTTCTCTCTCTCTTCCTCTCTCCCTAAATCTCAATGAACATATCCTCTGGTAATGATTAAAAAAAAAGATTTATGCCCAACATATGTATGAAATTTATTGATTTGAGACAGAGAAAGAGATGTTGTTCCACTTACTGATGAATTCCTTGGTTGCCTCCGTATGTGACCTGACCCGAGATCGAACTGACAACCTTGGCATATCAAGATGATGCTCTAACCAACTAAGTTACATCTTTTTGTTTTTATTTTTTAAAGATTTTATTTATTTATTTTTGGAGAGGGGAAGGATGGGAGAAAGAGAGGGAGAGAAACATCAATGTGTGGTTGCCTCTCATGCCCCTCCCACTGGGGACCTGGCCCACAGCCGAGGCCTGTGCCCTGACTGGGAATCAAACAGGCGACCCTTTGATTTGCAGGCTGGTACTCAATCCACTGAGCCACACCAGGCAGGGCTATATATTTTTATTGTAAAGTATTTCTTCCAATGAAGGAGATCTAGTGAAAAATACCATAAATAGCCACTCCCTAAAACATCATAAAACATCATGGAAACAGCCAGGGACATTCACCGGTCCCTCACCACAGGCAGCCTCCTCCCATCCCCCTCCAGTCCCCGGGCATTTAGTGCCCCCTGTCTGCTTCTGAGGTCCTTTGTCTAGCACGTCCAACTCAGGGTCTCTGTCACACTTGATGGAACTTGCTTAAGCCACCACTTCCCAAGTGCGTGCCAGTATCTCCTGAAGCCCCCAGGGAAGGACAGGTCGCTCCTGAGCTATCCTGTCCCCTGAAATTGACAAAAGCTAGTGTCATGACACTACTGTCCCTCCTCAGGGTGGACAGAACCCTATAGACAGGGCCAGGCGCCTGGGCCCTGAGCAGGTCAGGCGGGCAGAAGGTCAGGAAGCCTTCCAGGAAGCCTGATCCTAGGAGGAGGTGACATGACTCACCAGGGTCTTCGTAGTCAGCAGCTGGGTGGCCATCCTTCCAGTACCCATGGTGACCGAGGCACAGGCAAGCTGTGTACAGGGGGAAAAAGAGAAAAGCACAGCGAGAGATCACGTCAAGGTCCGATCTACAATGCAGACAGGACAGACAGACAGACCCACCAGAAGACAGGCAGACAGGGACATGCACACAGGTTAACAGGGAATGCATGTGGGGATCCAAAGGCATCCATGGCACTCAGCAAACATCTATGTTTTAATCCTTCTGACACCCTACAAGGTGGGGGCTATTTCCACTCACCTTCTTTCATAGATGAGGAAACTGAGGTCCCAAAAGACAAGACATTTGCCCAAGATGACAGAGCAGAGATTGGGATTCGACTGAGTATGTCAGGATATGCGTGCTTGGTGTATATCTGAAACCCACACACATGCGCACACTGCCTGTCCCACATCCCAGGGGAACAGGACCCTCTGACCCTGCCCTGGGTCTGAGTGATGGCCCTGGGCCCCAGAAGACACCCCAACTCTGCCCCCACCCTGCCGGTCTTCCCCATATCTCGAGGGGTTACAGTGAGGCTCAGTGAACACATACATGCAGGGAGCCTTGAGCTGTGTGGCACAAGGGAAAGACTCAGTCCAGCCCTGTCTGGGTGGCTCAGTTGGTTGGTGCATTGTCCTGTGCATTGTCCTATGCACCAAAAGGTTACAGGTTCGAACCCTGTTTGGTGCACGTACCTAGGTTGTGAGTTTGATGCCCTGGTCCCTGGTTGGGGTACCTGTGGGAGGCAACTTGTTAGTGTTTTTATCCCTTCTCTCCTCCTAAAACCCATAAACACATGAACGATGTTTATTGCAGCACTGATCCTAGAAGCACACCACCTCCCACCCGACCAACTAACTCTGGGCAGGCGGAGAGATGCCAGGCGTCCAGTCTGAAATGCCAGGTTGTCTCCAGGAAGCAGAAGTCATGTCATGTCCCCAGGTGCAGTGGCTGCATGATTTCTTAAACGATTTAATTTTTACAAATGTATTCTTTCTGGACTTGCGGTCTCTGATTCCTATCCCTGCACCACGAGGTCAACAACACAGGTGCCATTTGCCAGGAAAAGATCCACCTGAGGAGACTCACCCAGGAGGCACAGTTGGCCAAGGGTTCCTGACACCTGTAGGTGCCCTTCGAAATATCATTTCTTTTAAAACTCTAAGAGAAAAAGCGAATCTAATCCAGACTAGACTATTTTTGCCCTTATAGCAACGCAATCACAACTCTTAATTTTTACTTCATTTAAAAGGAGGCCATGAACCTGGTCACCTCTGAACCCAGTGTGGCTTCAGATACGTGTCGGCAGAGTCATGGGTGGTGGCCACTCCTCCTCTGTTGAAGCTTTTGGGCATTTCTTTCCATCCCTTGCTTATACTGGGAAACAAGGATTTCCCACTGTAGGGTGGTTAGTGTGGGGGCTCTAGGACTCCGATTCCTGGGTGTCAAGTTAGTTGATTCACTTTAAGTCTCTGAGCCTCGGTTTCCCCACCTGCAAAATGGGAATGATGAGTGTCCCTACCTCAGTGTCACCGGGAGGCCTATAAAATGCCCAGAAGGACACCCTGAGCACCCAACACACCCTCCCTGAACAAATCCACCCAGATCAGCATGGGGTAGGGTCTCTAACCCTCTTTCTTGACCCCATACCTGGCTACTACACCCACCCTGCCCTCCCAGGGCCAGGGGAGGCTCTGAGGGCGGGAAGGAGATGGGCTCTGGGGACCGCAGGCAGGCAGCTCCGCCAGGCCGCCTGTCCAGCAGGACCATTTTTCCCACGCTCTGGGAGGGCACCCCTGACGCACCCATTCACAAATGTCAGCCATGCCCAGAGACAGAGGCGCCGGTGCACACAGACAGGGGAAGGCTCGGGCAGGAGAGAAGGACCCTCACACCCACAGACACATTCACACCAGACACACACACAGGCGCAGAGCAAGAGACCAGACACGGGTGGACACCTGGATGGCGCCCTCGCGCTGAGACACCGCGGACAAAAACAAAGGCAGACACGCACACTGTCCTGGACACAGAGGGACTCCAGAGAGGCCAAGACAGGCAGCCGACACGCCCACAGCCGACACACACACAAGCAAAGGGAAGACACAGGAGACCACCCGGACACACGCGGTGACAAACAGAGCCACTGAGAGACGGCCCGGGAGTCTCAGCCCAACACTCACACTCACACACACACAGCGACAGGCGTCACCTTCACCCGCACGACCCCGCCCCGATCAGCACTCGCTCCGGGAGTCCACACGCCCCTTCCAGGACCCGCATCCCAGGGTCCTACCGACTCGAGACGTCACCAGCCTGACTCAGGAGTACCCTAGAGAAAAGTGAATGGCGCCCGCCGACCGCCCCACCCCCACGGCGTCACACTGAGTCTGCGCACAGGGGTCGACTACACTTCCCAGAAGTGCACGCGTCACCACTGTTTCCAAGCATCTTCCCCGTAGAGGGCGCGCTGCTCACTGGACCGAACCGGAGTTGGTCGCACATGGCACCACGTCCCAGAAGTCCCCTCGGCAGCGGGGTCAGGAAAGCGGAGCTTGTGTGGAATCGGTTGGGGTGTTAGGCGAGGGCTCGTAGGGCGGAAAGTATGAGAGCGCGTACCAGCGCCAGACCGGAGGGAATGGATGGATGGAGGAAGTGGGGACCATAGAAGAGAATGAGAAAAGGGAGACGGGTGCAGGGAGATGGGGAGGGCGAACTGGGGAAGCGGGGAGGGAAATTCTACAAAAGTCGGTGCTGTGGGTCCAGGTGGGACAAGAAACTGTAGCCAGTCTGCAGACATCTTGTGTCCACCCAGGGTCCCTGAGAGACGTTCTGACTTATGGAAAGTTTGTCCTGGCTGCTGTGGGTCAGTGGCTTGAGTGCGGGCCTGCGAACCAAGGATCGCGGGTTCCATTCACAGTCAGGGCACATGCCCAGGTTGGGGGTGAGGTCCAAATTGGGAGCCTGGGAGAGGCAGCGAACTGACATTTCTCTCCCTCTCTTTCTCCTTCCATTCCCTCTTTCTAACAACAAATTAAAAAGTCTTTTTAAACAAGTTAATAGACCACTATGAGAAACTAAGGCATCTGATGCGATTACTGTTACTTCCTAAAGCTGAAAAAAAATTTCCTTCCCCTCATGAACCTCTTGGCACCTTCTATTGTTCCAGGGAAACTGGGGGCTGGGTGTGGGGAAAATAAGGACACCCACAGACGGTGACAACCCAAGCTGGACTATATCCAGGCACGTGTGATAAAGTTACAATGTCCCCATGGAGCCCACCATCTCCTCTTTCTCTCCTCCACTTTACCATCCAGGAGATGGACACCAGAAACACTGACTGTTTTGTCCAAGCTCCAACAGTTTACTGGATTTGCAACCACAGAACCCCTGGCCACACTCCCAGATACTAGACCTGTAGGGGGCGCTTGTGTTTCATGCAACACTGCCAATGCTACGAAAGCTGCTGGTGTGCCTGGAGTGGCCTGTGTCCAGCGGCTACATTCCTAAGACGTGTCTGGGCAGGACTTCTTTTAAGTCCTACCTGTGGGCTCCAGTGTCATTTCTGGCACTGCACATGGGCTCAGGACGTGTCCCAGGTGAGGGTTCTGAGGTCCCGGGACCTCCTCCCCAGTACTGGGGTCCCAGGACCTCCTCCCCAGTACTGGTGCATCCTCCTCTAGTGTTGCATGAGGCTGAAGCTCCTGATGAAGTTTTTTGCCCACTTGCTACTCTCCCATATGGATCCTCCAGTGGAGGGTGAGCGAGAAGTTCCTGACAAAGTTATTGCCGCATCTGTAGGGCTTCTCCCTGGTGTGGCTGGTCTGGTGCGCCACTAGGGTCGAACATTTCTGAAAGATGAGTACTCCTAGGGCTTCTCCCAGCTGTGCCTCAAGAGGGAAGAGTTCTGCCAAAGGCCTCACTGCATTGGCTGAGCTCATAAGGCTCCTGTGGGGTGTGCACTTGCCAGTGCTCCGTGAGATGGAGCTCTGCCTGAAGGCCTTACCCCATTCCAAGCAGGCACATGGCTTCTCCTTGTGTGCACAAGCTGGCGGGCAGTAAGGCAGGACAGCTGGGTGAACAGTTCCCACATGTGGTGCTCAGAAGGGCTTCTCCCCATGTGGATTATTTGGTGTTTCTTCAGGCATGAGTTATAGCCGTAAGTCTACCACACTCCATGCACCCGAAGGCTTTTTCTTGCAAGGAATTTGGAGGGAGGATGAGCTTTAAAGTACCTGAGATGTCCCATGCCTGGTGAATGGGTGTGTACCTATCCCACTCAGTCCTTCCCATCTTGGTGGGGCTGGCTTTGGTGTTCAAATGCCTTAAATTCATGATATTCAGGGTCTGAAGCTTCGGTCATATACAACCACCTGTGACTGGTGACTGGTCTCCAACGTTGCCTGCCCGCCAACTCACCCTGTGTCCCTGCTCCTTCACAGAAACAATCCTGGGAACCATTCCTCCTGGGTGCTTCCACCAGCACTGCAAGGAATGGTCTGTATTCCCAAATATTGTCCTGTGGATCGGATTCTTTTACATCAGCTCTAGTCTCCAAGTGTAAGGAGTGGGGAACTGCTGACAGCACAGAGAGGTAACAACGCTGGGAGAAAGGATCTTCCCAAGACACCACAGGGCACAGCCTGAGAGCAGGGGACAACTTTCTTCTGTTTAGTAACTGGGAATGTGCCCCAGTCTCCCCTTCTGAGAGAGACCCTCCTTGGCGGCCAGAGCTGAAACGGCCCTGCCCTTCACTTTCTAACTCACCTCTGATGTGGCTCAGAAATGAGCAGCGGGGGCTCTGTGAGACAACAGACTTGGTTCACTCACTGCTGGACTCCCAGGGCCTGGAACAGTGCCTGGCAGGGAGGAGGCACTCAGATACTTGAGTGACTCACTGTTAACCTGAAGCCTCTCGTCTCTTGAGATTCCTGCTTACCAGAGGATGCAGAAATCCTAGGTCTTCATGTATTAGGCATCCATGTTCTTATTTCTTCAAATAGCCTCTCCCCACACTACTCAGAAAAAAAAAAAACAACACCTCAGCCTTTTTCTTGACCCAAATCCCCCGCTACCCCCATCAGACACAGCAGTCACTGTCACATGAACGTTCCTATGCTACATGGCATTCAACAGAGGGAAAAGGCCAACTTCACTCTCAACTGTCCTTCACTTCTTGTCACCTCTCAGCCCCTCTGGAAAACAGGTGATTGATCACCTGTAAGGACACATTCCCTTCCTTCTACACAGCTTTATAAAGAAACCTGTGCCAAAGGGAAATTCCCCTGATGAAATTTCATGCCATGGGGAATGTTTACTGGGTAAATGAGCATACATGATAAAGATGGGAAATCCTTCAAGTCTCCTGATGCTAGTGACGGGGGTGTGTGTGGTGGGGATGAACAAATGTAATTTTCCACTAATACTTCTCTCTGGTCATGAGAGACCAGCAAACCCCAGGGAAACCTGTTCTGATAACTAGTATAAGAAATTGTGTGACCATTCCCAAGCCAGGGATCCAGGGATGCGAGGGGTAGGTGGCCTTTGGTAGGCTTCTTGGGTTCTGGCGTCCCTATGGTGTATTTGACTGCCCTCCCACCAAGTGCTGACACTCATTTGAACAGGACACTGGTCCCTGCATCTTTTGCACCAGATGATTGTTTAAAATGACATTAATCTCAATTAAGTTTTATTTAATTTTTTTTTAACAGAGCACTATGAGAAAGTGGTATCTGAGGTGACTAGTGTTACTTCCTAATCTTGTAAAAAATACTCATTTCTCCTCAGGATCCACTTGCTAACTTCTACAGCTGATGAGCTTGGGGCTTCCACTTGGTGTTGCAGGGAAACTAGGGGCCGTGTGTGGGGAACATGAGCAAACACACAGATGGGCACAACTGATCCATCTAGATTCAGGCATGTGTGACAAACTGACAAATTCCCCATGAAGCTCACCTCCCCCTGTTCTTTCCTCCTCCTGCTCCTCCTTTTTCTGTTGAGGTGAAGACCCAGAGACTAAATGCATGTCCAGGCTCACAGGACAGTTTACTCCAGCTCGGCCTGGAGCCACAGTGCCCCTGGCCACACTCCCAGATACTAGACCTGTATGGGGGCTTGCTTTCCACACAGCCCTTCAGATGCTGCAGAATCAAATGGTGAGCATGGTATGGCCTGTCCCCAGAGCCCACATTCTATGACCCGTCTGGGCAGGACTTCTCTTGCATACTGTGTCAATTCTGGAACTGACTCATGGGCTCAGGACGGGCCAGTTGAGTGTGGATACTGAGATTTCCTGCCTTTCTGCTATGTGTGCACCCTCCTCTGGGGCCTCCAGCTGATGGAGCACTGGTAGGGCTACTCCCCCGTGTGAACACGCTGGTGCTTCCTGAGAGAGGATTTGAGGCTAAAGAACTTGCCACACTGGCTGCAGCTGTAAGGCTTCTCCCCGGAGTGCACGCGCCTGTGGTCCCTGAGCGAGGAATTTTGCCTGAAGGCTTTGCCACACTGGTCACACGTGTAGGGCTTCTCCCTGGTGTGCACATGCTGGTGCTCCCTGAGTGAGGAGTTTTGCCTGAAGGCCTTGCCACACTGGTCACATGTGTAGGGCTTCTCCCCAGTGTGCACGCGCTGGTGCTCCCTGAGAGAGTAGTTTTGCGTGAAGTCCTTGCCGCACTGGCCACACATATATGGCTTCTCACCTGTGTGTGTCCGCTGATGTACCATGAGGTGCTCACTCCGACTGAAGGCCTTTTCACAGTCTGTGCATGCATACGGCTTCTCCCCAGTGTGCATTCTCTGATGGACAATGAGGCTTCTGTTCCGGCTGAAGGCCTTGCCGCAGGTACTACACACATATGCCTTCACCCCGGTATGTGTCCTCTGGTGTAGGCTGAGGTTCCCTTTATGTCTGAAGGCCTTGCCACAATCTCTGCACGCATACAGCTTCTCCCCAGTATGTGTCCTCTGGTGTGCTTTGAGGCATTCCTGCCGGCTGAAGGCCTTGCCACAGTCCCCGCACACATATGGTTTCTCCCCAGTGTGCGTCCTCTGGTGGGCAATAAGGCTCCTGTTGTGCATGAAGGCCTTGCCACAGTCCCCACACACATAAGGCTTCTCCCCAGTGTGTGTCCTTTGGTGTGTGATGAGGTAATCATTGCGACTGAAGGCCATGCCACAGTCCCTACAGAAATAGGGCTTCACCCCAGTGTGCATACTCTGATGCTCAATGAGTTTCCTGTTCAGCCTGAAGGCCATTCCACAGTCCTTGCACACATATGGCTTCTCCCCAGTGTGCGTCCTCTGGTGCCGGATGATGTTCCCTTTCTGGCTAAACACCTTGCCACAGGCCCTGCATGCATACGGCTTCTCTCCGGTGTGTGTCCTCTGGTGCTGCATGACGTGCGCCTTCTGGCTGAAGGCCTTGCCACATTCCCCACATGTGTATGGATTTTCCCCAGTGTGCGTCCTCTGGTGCTGCATGAGGTGAGCCTTCTGGCTGAAGGCCTTGCTGCAAGCACCACACACATATGGCTTCTCCCCGGTGTGCAGGCGCTGGTGGGTGGTGAGGGAAGACCGCAGGGTGAACTGCTTACTGCATGTGGCACATGAGAAAGGCTTCTCCCCAGTGTGGATTCGTTGGTGCTCCTTCAGGGACGAGTTATAGCTGAAAGCCTTGCCACACTGTCTGCACTTATAGGGCTTCTCTGCATGGAGTTTGGAGGGAGGACCCAGGCTTGAAGTACCTGAGTCCTTCCCACACATGGTGAACGGGTGCGTCCCTGCTTGTCTTGGTCCTTCCGCTCTTGGTGGGGCTGGCATGGGGCTTTGGTGGACAAATGCCTTAAATTCACAACATTCAGGGGCTAATGCTTGAGACATGTCCAAATACCCCCAACAGGTCCCTGGGCTCCCCTGTCGCCACCCTATCCAGTCACCCTGTGTCCCTGCTGCTCTTTCCCAGGCACAACCCCAGGCACCATTCCTTGTGGCTCCTTCTGCAACCACCATAGTGGGTGGTCTGTCTTCCCAATTGTCTTCCTGTGGTTCTGATTCTTTCCTTTCAGGTCTAGTCTCCAAGTCTGAGGGGAGGGGAAAGAGATGATGACACACATGTAGTTAACAAAGCTGGGAGCGAGGACCTTCTGAAGACATGACAAGGCACAGCCTGACAGCAGCGGAGAGCCTGCTCTGGGAACCAAGGGAGAAGTGAAGCAGTGAGCTGAGATAGTAAATTACAGTGAGGGGAGCAGAGAAAGAAAGGTTCCGTTGGCAGTGGGTGTAAAGGCGGCCAGGGGAGCTCAGAGCTGGGCAGACAGACCCTGAAGAGAAAGAGGAAGGTGGGCTTGGAGGAGCAGATCAAAGGACCCCACAAGCCCAGTGAGGGTTCACTGCACCCAGCTCTTTGCTTCCAGGCCTTGTCCTGCATGCCCCCATCCAAATGTGCTTCTCAAAGCATTGACTGCTAATTAGGAATGATAAAGTAAAAACTGAGTCACATGTGGGTTCTGGTTATCCACTGTCTCCCCACTCCCCAGCCAAGCTCCTGCCTTCCTATGTTGCCCAGCAGTGGCCCAACCTGGCTGCTGGCTCCTCATTCTCCTCATTGCACACTCGTCCCTCCCTGCTGACCACAGCTGCTCCAGTCCCCCCATGATTTGTTCCATGGATTCCTCATCTCTGTTTCAAGCCTAGGGTTCTGGACTCTGCACATGGACATCAGGGTTCATTCCAAATTCTAAAAACTGAGATCTCGCCCTGGCTGGTGTAGCTCAGTGGATTGAGCGCGGGCTGCGAACCAGGCATCGCAGGTTCGATTCCCAGTCAGGGCACATGCCTAGGTTGCAGGCCATGTCCCCCAGCAACCGCACATTGATGTTTCTCTCTCTCTCACTCTCCCTCACTTCCCTCTCTAAAAATAAATAAATAAAATCTTAAAAAAAAAACAAAAAAAACCTGAGATCTCACACAAAAATCTCATTAAAAAAGTAAATAACCTTCTCTGGCTTGTGTGGCTCAGTGAATTGAGCACCAGACTGAACTGAAAGGTCACTGGTTCAATTCCCAGTCAGGGCACATGCCTGGATTGCAGGCCAGGTCCCTAGCTGGGGGTTGTGATGGGCAATTGATCCACATATATCTCACACATTGATGTTTCTCTCCCTTTCTCCTTCCCCTCCCCTCTTTCTAAAAGTAAATAAATAAAATCTTTTTAAAAAATAGGTGAGACCCTGCCACACAGAGCCCTCCTTCACAGGCAGTAATAAAGAAAGTGGCAGTAGTAAGCAGCTGTCCCCCTTCCCCCTTTAAGCCCCCACTGGTACAAAAACCCTAAGCTAGAGACCCATCCCCTGAGTACTGGGAGTCCAAATTTCAGTCCCTTCTCCATGCTGACACCTCCTAAATCCAAGTCCCTGCCTGCACCCCCCTCTCTGAGCTCTGCTGAGGAATTATCCAAGGCTGACAGGGCACCCCTCTTGGGTATCACAACCTAACACATTGGAAGAGAGACTTGTGATTTCAGAACCTCCAGTTCCAAATAATAAAAAGAAAAAAGTTCTATCAAAGAGACAGCAAAATAAGCTAAGCGTCCAATAGTGTATTGGACATGACCAATAGCGTATGATTCCACTCACAGGAGACAACTACAACCATCAAATTAATAGAGTAGTAGGACATGGGTACCAGGGCTCGGGGACGGGGATGGGGATCTGGTCTTCAGAAGTGATGGATGGTTAGTTGGGGATGATTAAGAATTCTGGAGATGGATGGTGGTGATGGTTAAACAATAATGTGAAGGTACTTCATGCCATGGAACTATACACATCAATATTGTTAAACAGAAACGAAATAGTTAAATAGTTAATTTTACATTAGGTGTGTTTTCAACTATTACGAAAATAAATATATTCATAATTAAAAAAAAAAAAAAAAGATTCAGCCCTGGCTGGTGTGGCTCAATGGATTGAGTGCTGGCCTGGGAACCAAAGGGTCACTGATATGATTCCCAGTCAGGGCACATGCCTGGGTGGTGGGCCAGGTCCCCAGTTGGGAACGCACGAGAGGCAGCCACACATTGATGTTTCTCTCTCTCTCTCTCCCTCCCTTCCCCTCTGTCTAAAAATAAATGAACGAATGAATGAATAAATAAATAAATAAAATCTAAAAAACAAAAAAGGTTCACTAGTCATCCTTGATTCACCCCTTGCCTCCCACTGCACAGACTGTTAACAGATGCCACCGCACAGGAGAACAGCTTGAACTGGACCAGACCGATGCGCCACCACAGCCATGATACAGCAGCCTGCCCCACTCTCTACAACCCACTGCCCACTCCACAAGAAGAGGAGCTCAGGAGTCAGACCAAACCCTCCAACACTTTCTCAGTACCCAGGGACCAGAGGCAACACCTTTGTCATTTGAAATTTGGTTAATGACAGCACACTGTCTTCCAAAAGAGCTGTCACAACTTCATGCTCCTAAAAGGAAGAGTGCCTTTCCCTGCACCCTCAAAATATAGGATGTGGTCACTCTTTTTTTTTTATGCCTCACCAGAGGATACGCTTAGAGAGGGAGAAAGGAAGTGGGCAGGAAGATGTAGGGGAGAGAGAGAGACAGAAACATCAGTCAGTTACCTAACAGATGTGCCCCACCTGAGGAGCAAACTCACAACCTAAGTGTGTATCCTGACAGGAAATCACACCCACAACTTCTGATGCACAGGGTGAAGCTGCAACCAACTGAGCCATACCTGGCCTCGTCTCACATTCTTTTTCATCTGTGTGTACCTCATGGGCAAGAATTGTATTTCTGTGACTCAGCTGGTACTTCTTTGACTATTAGTAAGGTTTACAAATCTTTTGTGAAGTGTAAATCCATGAATTTCTGTATCTGTGAATTGCACGTTCATAAGCCAGATCTACCTATTTTCATTTGGTCCTTTTCTCATTTATTCCAAGGAGGAATTTATTATATATTTATAATCCTCTCAATGTTATACATGCAGTAAATACTCTTCCCCACTTTATCACCTATCAACTTTATTTCTACTTTGAGAAATTTGAATATCCTATTGTCAGATCTGTCCATCTTTTCTATTTCTCTGTCATCCTGAAGAATCAGACAGACGGTGAGTAACTCAGTGAAGCTGCCCCCTTACCCAGCGAGACCAGGTTCCAGTAGATCTCCATCATCACCTCCCTGTACAGGTCCTTCTGCGCCGGCTTCAGCTGCTGCCACTCCTCCTGGGTGAAGTCCACAATCACATCCCTGAACGCCACTGACCCCTGCAAGAGGAAACGCACACCATTCACCGCAGGGCTCTTTTCACAGATGTCAGGAGATATGGCCAGAAAGGCCAAGAAGATCAGGAAGGCACACAGTATGCACCTGATGTGGTGTCAACAAAGTGAAGAGCCTGAAGGGCCTGAACCCTCAGTGTCCTTGGTGCCTAAAGTCACTGGATGGTCCTCAGATGGACAAATAGACTATGGGGGTGTTCAGCAGGAAGAAAACAACCCAAGTAAACAAACGGCAAAGGACCTGAATAGACAATTCTCCAAAGACAACATATAGATGGCCAACAAACATGAAAAAATACTCAACGTCATTCACCACCAGAGAGTGGAAAATTAAAACCTCAATGAGATAAAACCACCTCACACCTGTGAGGTGGTTTTGAAAACATCTGGAAAAGACCCACAACCGGCAATGCCATCATGACAGGAGCACTGAGCAGCAGCAGAGCTGGAGGGGTTGGGAAATTAGAAGCTGTAGTCTGTGGCTGGGTACATGGAGGGAGATTCTGGATGGGGGCAGGTGAGTCAAGACCTGAGGATTCAATAGCAGAGCACCGAGAATGCTGATGCCAAAATATCCAAATCAATAATTACTGCTGAAGATGAAAAACGTCTTTTACTTTATGAAAAAAATGTAGGGAACTTTTTGGCCAACCCAATAAGTATACACCTTTGAAATGACCATTGAGGCCACATGCTCATCTACCACCTGCCACTTACCTCCTGCCCCCCTTTATTATTGTACTTATTTTTTTTGTTCTTATTTCATTTTAATTTCTTATTTTAAAAAATATAGATTTATTTATTTATTTTTATTTTTAGAGTGGGAAAGGTAGGGAGAAAGAGGGAGAAAAACGAATGTGTGGCTACCCTTGGCGTGCCCCCCACTGGGGGCCTAGCCTGCAACCTGGGCATGTGCCCTGACTGGGAATCAAACTGGTGACTCTTTGGTTGACAGGCATGCAGGCACTCAATCCAGTGAGCCACACCCCTAGGGCTCATTTTAATTTTAAAAAATATTTTATTTATTTATGTTTAGAGAAAGAGAATGGGTGGGGGAAAGAAACATCAATGTATGAGAAATTCATCGACTGGTTGCCTTTCACACATCACCAACTGGGAACCTGGCCTGCAACCCAGGCATGTGCCCTGACTGGGAATAGAACTGGTGACCTTTTGGTATGCAAGCTGGCACTCAACCCACTGAGCCACACCAGCCAGGTGTCATTTTAATTTTTAAATATAACTGACACTCAGAGTCTTCCAGCCTGAATCAACTCATTTAATGAAATTTTTACTGAGCAGGCTCCATGCACTGAGCTCTGGCTGGATTGGCTAACAACTAGAGAAGACCCTGAGTGTCTGGGAGCTCACACGGAACAATAAGGGTGTGGAGGTGAGACACAGAAGGGTTGGGAGATTCTCCTAGAAATGGGGCTTCCCTTTGAGTGTGCCAAAGCCCTCTGAGTGCTCCATGAGCACATGGGGACATTCATTCCCAAGCTCCATCTGTTTTGGATTCTTGTCTAATGGCACAAACCATTTAGCCACAAGAAAAACCTTACCCACTTCCAAAGTGGTAAAATCAGGCTCCATTTTTTTCTTTTATTTCTCACCAAAGGATATCTTTATTCATTTTAGAGTGAGAGCAAGATTGTGTCAGAGAGACAGAGACAGAGAGAGAGCAAGAGAGAGAAAGAGAGAGACCGATCTGTTGGCCTCATGCATGTGCCCTGATCAGGGATCCATTCGCAATATTTTGGTGTGCAGGACAATGCTACAACCAACTGAACCAACAAGCCAGGCAAGATTCCATTTTTTGAAAAATGAGAATGCAATTACACTAAAAGAGATTTTAAAAACAACTGAACCTCCAAACTCAACCACATGGAAATGACAACCGTTGGGAATCCTATACAATGTTGGTGAAGAAAGAAACCAAGGCAACCATCACAGAGAAGGTAACAGTGGAGACATCATGGTGCAGCCGTGTTGGAAAACAGTCAGATTGTTCTCTAAATGGTTAAATACAATTATGAAAGGATCCATAATTTCCTCTCTTCCACTCAAGAGAAATGAGAAGTTCAAACAAAAATCTACATATGAAATGTTCATAGCAGCATTACCAATAACAACCAAAAAGTGGAAACAACCCAAATGTACACCACCTGATAAATCCATACATACAGGGTTTACCTGTACAGTGGAATAGCATACAGCCATGAAAAAAGGACACCTGCTGCAACACAGAGGAACATCAGAAACATGATGCTCAGGGAAAACAGCAAGATACAAAAAACACATGTTGTGTGATTCCATTGATAAGAATTGTCCAGCTCTGGTCAGGGTAGTTGGAGCATTGTCTGTACAACCAAAGACTGAGGGTGTGGTCCCCTATTGGGGCGCTATGGGAGGCAATCAATCGATGTTTCTCTCAAACATCAAAGTTTCTCTCCCTCTCTTTTTCCCTCTATTCTCTTCTCTCTAAAAATAAATAAATTAAAAAAAAATAAAACCTTTAAGAACATTAAGATTCCTAAGGACCAGCAAAACACAGGATAATTTTCCCTCCTGCATAAATGGCAAATAAACATCTTGTAAAAATGAAACCTCACTAATATCACAAATGATGCTACTCAGAAAGCGGTCACGTGACATCCATTGTCACCTATCATATGGAGAGTTTATACCACTTGTTATTTATAGTCAATGAGCAGAATAAGCACCTAACAAACACCAATATGAAGCAGTGGCAGCTCTTGCTGCACTGTGGTGGGAGAATAACCTGTCCCAACCCATATATAGTCAAATATGAAGACTCTTTCAGGCCTTAAAAATACCCACACCAACGTTCCTCTGCAAGGAATCACCCACAAAGAAATCATAAAGACCTGGCTAATGTGATTCAGTGGATTGGGCACTGGTCTGCAAACCATAAGGTGTCCTGTTCCATTCCCAGTCAGGGCACATGTCTGCTTTGGGGACCAGGTCCCCATCTGGGGTCATGCAAGAGGCAACCCATCCATGCTTGTCTCCCACAACATTGTTTCTGCCCTTTTATTTCTCTAACCCTCCCGTCTCTCTAAAAAAATAAAATTTTTACAGTTTCTCCCCCTCCCCTAATTAAAAAGAAATTTTTTAAAATATCATACAAAATGCAGGGCAAAGATTTATGTGCAGGCATGGCTGGGTGGCTTAGCTGGTCGGAGTGTTGTCTCCTGCACCAAAAGGTCGTGGGTTTGATCTGAGACCGGGGCATGTATGAGAGGCTACAGAGCGATGTTCACCTCTCCCGTCTCTGTTGCTCTCTCCCTGTCTCCTTACAATTCACTGAACATATCCTCTGGTGATGATATAAAACAAAAAAGATTCACCTCCAAATATATATATGCGTATATGCATACATAAAAATATAAATGTATTGATTTGTGCCCTAGCTGGTGTGGCTCAGTGGACTGAGCCCTGGCCTGTGAATTAAAGGGTCACCCATTCGATTCCCAATCAAGGCACATGCCTGGGTTGCAGGTTGAGAGGCAACACATCAATGTTTCTCTCACACACTGATATTTCTCTACCTCTCTTTCTCTGTTCCATTCTCTCTAAAAATAAATAAAATAAATCTTTAAAAAAAATACTGATTTGAGAGGAGCGAGAGAACGAGATATTGTTTCACTTACTGTGGAATCCATTGCTTCTTGTATGTGCCCTGACCAAGGACAGAATCCACAACCATGTCACATCAAGATGATTCTCCAACCATCTCCAACTGAGCTGCATCTCTATGCTTTTACGATGATGTATTTTTTCCATAGAAGGAAATTTAGAGAAAAATATCACAGATAGCCACCCACTGAAACACTGTAAAACATCATATCCACAGCCAGGAACATTCACAGCTCCCTCACCACAGGCATCCTCCTCCCATCCCCCTCCAGACCCTTGGGCATACAGTGCCGTCTGCCCACTTCTGAAGGTCCCTCAGTCAGCACATCCTGCCCAGGGCCTCAGTCACACTTCACTGAATGTGTTTAAGCCACCACTTCCCAGGTGCTCACTGGTGTCTCTTGAGAGCCCCCAGGTAGGGCAGCTCACTCATGAGCCATCCTGTCCCCTGCAGTAGAAAATCAAAAGTGTCAGGACAGTACTCTCCCAACTCAGGGTGGACACAACCCCATGAGACCCAGAAAGGGGCATGGGCCCTGAGGGCATTTGGCAGGGCAGAAGGTCATCCTGCCCAGAAGCCTGACCCTAAGGAAGGAGATGCGACATGGTAACATGACTCACCAGGGCCTTCGTGGTCAGCGGCTGGGTGGCCATCTTTCCAGTGCCCATGGTGACCAGGGGCAGGGCAATCTGTGTGCAGGGGCAGAAAGAGAAAGGCATCCTGAGAGATCAGGTGAAGGCCTACCCCACAGTACAGACAGGACAGACAGAAACACCAACTAGGAGACAGGCAGACAGGGACACACACACATTAACATTGGGGGGGCCCTATGGCATCCAAGTCTCTGGACAAACGTTCCTGATTTAATCCTCATGACATCCTACAAGGTGGGGGCTATTTCCACTTACCCCATTTTAGAGATGAGGAAACTGAGACCCAAAAGGTAAGTCATGCTCCCAAGAAGATAAGGGTGGGATTAGGATTGGGCTGAGCACATCAGGGTCCATGTGCTTGGTGCACCTGGTGTGCATACACACACACACACACACACATAAACACCAACACTCCACCAATGCACATGCAGTTGCATACAGCCAGTCCCATCACCTGGAGGGAAGAACAGGTCTCTCTGCCCTCACACAGGTCCGATTGCCCGCCCCATGCTGAGAACACACCCCAACACCAAAACAATCCTCCAGGTCTCCTCCAGATCTCGTGGGGTTACTGTGAGGCTCACAAATCAGTCAAATAGAGGCAGGGTGGAGCCATGTGACTGCATTGCTGGGAGCATCATCCTGAACACAAAAGGTCAGGGACAATCCCTGGTCGTGGCCTGGGTCTAGGTTGTGGGTTTCATCCCCTGATCCCAGGTCAGGGTATAAGTGGGAGGTATCTGATCAGTGCTCCTCTCTATCAAATCAATAAAAATATAAATGATGTTTATTATAGCACTGTTCCTAGAAATAAACCCTAACCAACCAACCAACCCTAGATAGGTAGATAGATGCTGGGCATCCAGACTGAAATTCCACGTTTGCCTCCTGGAAACAGGAGTTATGTTATGACCCTGGGTGCAGTGATTTCATGCTTTTTTAAACAAAATTTAATTTTTACAAATGTATTCCTTCTGGACTTGCGGTTTCTAACTCTAATCCTTGCACCACAAGAGCAACAACAGGCTCCTATTGAAGGACAATGAAGCCACCCAGAGCCAATTTACCTAGGATGCACAGTGGGCCCAGATCCCGACACCCCTACAGGATCTTGAAAATATCATCATTTCTTTTAATATTATAAGAGAAAACACGAATATAATCCACCCTAGACTGTTTTTGCCCTTACCACAATGCAATCACAACTCTAATTTTTATTTTATTTAAAAGGAGGCCATGAAGGCACAGTGGCCCTGGAAGCGGCATGTGCACAGGACTGGTGACTTCTGAACCCTGTGTGGCCTCAGATTTGTTTTTGTAGAGCCAGGTGTGGCAGCTACTCCTGCTCCTCTGTCCAAGATTTCTGGCATTTCCGGCCGTCCACTGTTTCTAAGGGAAACAAGGATTTGCCATCTGTGGGGTGGTTAGTGTGGGGGCTTTGCAACCCAGATGCCTGGGTGTCCAGCTGGGTGAGTCACTTAAAGGCTCCGAGCCTCAGTTTCCCCATCTGCAAAATGGGGATGGTGAGAGTCCTTACCTCAGAGTTACTGGCAGGCCTATGAAATGCCCAGAACGATACCCTGAGCACGCAACACACCCTGCCTTAACAAATCCACCCAGCATGGGGTAGGGTCTCTGACCTTCTTCCTTAGCCCCACTCCGTGCTATCACACACGTCCTACCCTCCCGGGACCAGGGGAGGCTCTGAGAACAGGAAGGAGATGGGCTCTGGGGCCCGCAGGCAGGCAGCTCTGCCAGGCCCGCCTGTCCAGGAGGGCTGGCTTTCCCATGCTCTCGAGGGGTGGGAGGCACCCCCGACGCACCCACTCGCACATGTCAATAATGCCCAGAGACCGAGGTGCAGGTGCACACAGACAGGGGAAGGCCTGGACAGGAGAGACAGACCCTCACACGCACTGACACACGCACACCGGACACACCGGCTCCGAGGAAGAGACCAGACATAGGTGGACACCTGGTTGGCGTCCTCACTGTTGACACCGCGGACGGAAACAAAGGCAGACACGCCCACAGACGTGCACACACAGGGATCCCGCAGAGACCAAGACAGGCAGCCGACACACCCACAATCAAAGGGGAGACACAGGAGGCCACCCGGACACACGGGGTGACAAACACGGGGACAAACTCACAGCGAAGGCCCGGGTTTCTCAGCCCAACGAACACTCATACAAAGCCACAGGCATCATCTTCACCCACACGAACAGGCCCTGATCCGCAACCCCTCCCGAGTAACACGCCCCAGCTCCGGACCGGCAAGCTTTCTCCTTCTGCTCCAGACTGATTCAGGACGCGGCACCCTCAGGAAAGTGACCGGCTTCCTCTAAGCCCCAGGATCGTACTGCGCCTGCGCGGCCGGGCGGACTACACTTCCCAGAATCCTACGTGCCGCTGTGTTTTCTGCTGCGGCCTCCTCTAGGAGCCGGCGCTGCAGACTCGACGTGAACCGGGCACTAGCCGGAGATGAACTGGTCCGTAACCGGACGTTAACCGGACAGTGGGGAGCGCCAGGTTCCACGTCCCAGAAGCCCCCGAGGCACCTGGGTCAAGGAAGCGGGGCTAGTGGGGAATAAGGAGGAAGGTCGCGCAGTGAGAGAGGAGCGAGACGAAGCTAGGGACCCTGACGGCTGCTTGGGAGGTGCAGGGTGAGTGGAGGAAGTGGGTCCCCAGGGAGTGGGGAGAGAGGAAGAGACAAGTGCTGGGCGGTGGGGATGGGGACTGGGAGCAGAGGGAGCTGGAGGGGAGGGAGGGGGAGGGAAATTGCTGAAAAGGCTGGGCGCTGGTGGAGGCGGGAAAAGACGCTGTAGCCCCTTCGCAGAAATCCTGCATTGAGCCACGGGGTCCTGATAGTCGTGGGGACTTGCACAAAATTTTAAAACGTGCAGAAACAAAAGAAAGTAAAGGATCGTAACCAGAAAGGAAGTATCAGCCCTTCCCATTATGTGCCAGTCCCTGTTATGGGTATGCTATTCTTGCTGCCAGTCGTCCCCAGTAGGCAAGCTCTAGAGGCAGAGGCGGGTGAGAAAGGAAGTAAGTTTTTCATTCTGATGCTTCAGGATGGGGGAGAATGGCGAACTCTTGTCTTAAAACTCATTCCCTCCGGAAGACCGAGGAAAACTCCAGCGGTCCTCAGCCACACCAGAACAAAAAGCAGTGTCCAGAGTTCCTGCTCCCATTGAAAGTGCAGTCTTTTGGGAACCGCGCGTGCCGCTGAGCAGTCACCTAGGCGGCGCAGCGTGCTCCTGGCCACTGTCCTGTTTCAGGCTCCCCTGTGGAACCCGCTGGGGCTGAAGGCCAGACTGTTTCCAGGTTCACAAGGTTCCTCTAAAACTCATCAGGTAGTAAGTTCACCAGGTGGGCAGGAGAGCATCCCCTTATGTTAGTTTCTGGTGTAGGATGGTCTGAATGCCTAATGAACTGCAAACTTCCACAGTGAAGGGTGGGGTGGTTCACCCATGACCAAGCGCTTTTTCTCTCCTGGCTAGACTGACAGCTAGTCTTCGGTCCAGCACCTCTCCCCTTCTGCCATTCTGACCTCTATGGTGCACATGCCCAACTTCCCATGGTCCCCTCCCCAATCCGGTACCAATAGAGTTTAGGAGATTTTTTTAACCCCTATCCATTCATCTTGCTAGAATTGTGCCTACTCAGTGCAATACTTAAGTTCCTTCTGCTGCCCCCTTGTCCCAGGCAGGGTATGCCTCCAGGATAGGATGCTTCACCTTCCAAGCAGGTGCTCTGTTACTAAGGCATTTCTACCCTTCCTGCAGCCTAGCCTTGGCCCAGGAAAGATGGAGCTTTTTCCTTAGGTGGCCCCTCCTGTTCCTGCCTTTGCCTCCTCTCAGTGGTCCTGCCTGGCTATCTGTATCATTAAAATCAATTAATGATACAGAAAGTCAATTAATTGTAAAAAATCAGTTATTCCTGGTAATCAAGCTACTCTCCACACACAAGGGAGGTCACAGCAGAGGAAAGTGAAGGAGTTGGGGTGGGAAAGAGGTCTCCAAGCTGGGGCATTCTTACACCAAAAACTACAACCCAAGTGCCAAAGCATTTACGGAATGTCTCAGTGACCATAAAAAGGAAAACTGCAGCCACCTTAGGTTGTGATTAATGACTGTTTTTTTTTTCCTTTTCTCATCCTCAACTAAAGATATGCTCATTGCTTTTGGTGAGAAAGGAAGGGAGAGAGAGAAATTGATGTGAGAAAGAAACATTGATCTATTGCAACCCACAACATTTTGGTGCACAGGACGATGCTCCATTTAAGTGAGCTACCAGGACAGGGTTGAACTGCCTTTCAGATAGACCTGTTCAAGTTGTGGAGACAGGCCAGCTGAGTTGTCTGTGGTTCTGAAACCTTTTCCCATAGACCAGGCTGTTGTGCTGAACATCATTGGGAAACCTGTCCCTGATGCTGAGTCAGACCGCTGGAGCTGTGCCTGATTAAATCTTGAGGCAGAACACAGAGTTCTTTCTACCTCTGATTCAAAGAACAGATCTGCCTGGGATGGATCCCTGCTGTTGTCTGGAAACAAAGCTCTCTGGGCTGTGGGGGGCATAGGATGAAAGCAGATAAGGGCAAATACTGCAGTCATTTTTAAGAGGCAGCTTTGTCTTTTAGGGTGGCAGGGCCTGGGTAAAACCTGACTGAAATTAACACAGAGTTTCAAACATTTCTGTGGGGAAAAAATGTACCCCCCAAAAATGAAAATTAAGACAAACATGCAAGAATTCAGGATGATGGTGTCCTTGGCTTGGGGAAAATTGCAGTTCTCTGTAGGGATATGTGAGTTATTGGCAAAGTTGTAGTTTTTATATTGGGAGGAGTCAAAGAAGGATATTACTATTTTTATAAGAATACAGCATGGCACCCTGGCTGGTGTGGTTCAGTGGATTAAGCACCAGCCTGTGAGCAGAAAGGTGGCCAGATGGGTTCCCAGTTGGGGGCCTGTGAAGGGCAACCAATTGATGTGTGCTGCCTGTTTCTCCTCTTTTCGACTCTGTCTAAAAATAAGATCTTTAAAAAAGTTGAAAAAATGCTTTCTGTTGCCCTGGCTGGTGTGGCTTAGTGGGTTGAGCGCCAGCCTGTAAACGAGAAGTTCGCCCATTCAGTTTCTAGTCAGGGCACACACCTGGGTTGCAGGCCAGGTTCCCATTTGGGGATGTGCAGGAGACAACCAATCAGTGTATCCTTGGTTGTACAATGTAAACATTGACGTTTCTCTCCCTGTTTCTCCCTCCCTTCCCCTCTCTCTAAAAATAAATACAATCTTTTTTAAATGCTTTGTGTATTATTTTATCGTTAATAGAGCAACATTCTTATATTGTTATTTAGTATTGGTAATAGATTGCTATCATCAAAAATGAAACCTTAAGTACACCCTGAGTATGGCTGTGTTTGAGGTATACAGCCATAGATTAAATAGTACTCCCTTCTGACTGAAGGTACTCTGTTTTTACAAGACTTCCAGCCAGTGGGGTGGGAGGGGCAGCTTATGATGTGAAAGGATTTTCTCCAGTAACAGCCCTGCAGGGCAGGGATCCACAAGGCTGGGTTTCTGCAGGGGGTGGTGCCCTTCCATGATCTGTGCTGCCGAGGGCCTGGATCCTGCCTTCTGGTCTGACCATTCCCAAGCCAGGAATGCAGGGCTGGGAGGGGTAGGTGGCCTGGGGCTGGCTGGCTGGGTTGCTGGGGTTCCTGTGGGGGTATTCCTGCCTCCTCCCCTCATACAAGCGTTCACACTTTCACAGGACAACCCGTTCCTGTACCTTTTGCACCCAGAGTGTTTGAAATGTCATTGGTCTCCCTGAATAATAAATAGGTAAAATTCTAAAACTTATAATACATGGGAGAAAATCTTTGTGGCCCTTGGCTATGCAATGGTTCCTCAGATACAACACCTAAAGCACAAGGAACAATAAAATAAACTGTACCCCATCGACATTAAAAATATTTGCATTCCAAATGATGCCATCAAGGAAAATACTACCCACAGCATGGGAGAAACAGTTGCAAAGCACATATCTAATAAAGGACTTAGAACAAAAATTAACAGCAAAAGAATATGTACAGAACTTTGAAAGATCAATAGGGAAGCAAACAACCCAGTTTAAAAAAAAAACAGGCAAAAGACTTGAACCAGACACTTCGCTGAATAGAATATACTGGTAGCAAATAAGCACCTGCAGAGGTTCTCAGTACCAGCTACAAGCTGGAGTTGGGTAAGACTGCATACCAGTGAGAATGGCTGCAGTGAGAGACTGAGCATGTTCAGTTCTGACAAGCACACAGAGCAATGAAATTCCCAGAGCATGCTGGTGGAGACAAAACCTGAGACGACTTTGGCAAAAAGTTTGGCAGTTTCTGAAAAAGTTAAATATGGACCTATGTGTGACCCAACTATTCTCAACAGAAAAGTCAGATTGTGTCTACAGAAAGATGTCCATAACTGGACAGGACCCATATACTTACCATCAAGTGAGTGGGTAAACACACCTTGGTCTCTCCATAATGTAGAATATTACTTAGCAAGGAGTTGGCTATAGCCCTTACTGGGTGACACAGTTGACTGAAGTGTCACCCTGCGCACCAAGAGATTGCAGGTTTGATCACGTTTTGGCCTCTATGGAAAGCAACTGACTGATGTTTCTCACACACTTTTTCTCAAATCAATAAACATATCCTTGGGTAGATTTTAAAAATAAAAACAAAAATAGTACAATTGATACACACAGATGACATAGGTAAACCTCAAAAAAAAAAAAAAAGCCAAGTATAAGAAGATAAAAAGAGTGCATGGGATATGATTCCATATATATAAAATTCTAGAATAAGCAAAATAAATTGTGGTCACTGGGGAATGAGGGACAAAATGAAAGAAAAACTCTGGGCTAGTGGACGTGTCTGTATCACAAGGATGATTTTCTGGGTGAATAAAAATGTGAAAATGCATTTCTCATAGCAATCTCTCCCTTTCTCTCAAATTAATAAACATATCCTCAGGTGAGGATTTAAAAAAACAGACGGTAGATCTCATGAGTTTTTGCCCATAAGAAAATAAAGTGCCATTTTAAAGGCAATATAATAGTGAAAATGTAAGCTTTCTACTTTCATACTGTCCTGCTGGTCTTAGGTTTTTGTATGATACAATACAAAAGTTTATGAGCAATAAACTTCAATGAAGTTGTATTTCTTCCCCAAAAAAGAAAAATAGAAAAGTAAAACACAAAGGAGAGTGCAGATACTATTGTCCATTGTTCTTTCATTTAATGCTGTATCTCAGAATCTTATATTATCAGTATCTTCAGCTCTTCCTCACCAGTTCTCACCCAGATGGAGTGAATATACTTAGCCAACCTGCTAAGAATCCTTGGGTGATGCCATTGTTGCCACTCTTCCGAGCATGGCTCCTTCATGCTGCTGGGGGGACTATGTGTGTTGTGAACAGATGTAATTTCCTGATAATATTTCTTCATCAGCATGGAAGACCAGCAAACCCCAAAGAAAACTCTTCTGATAATAGGCATGAGGCATGGTGTGACCATTTCCAAGCCAGGAATCCAGGGCTGCCAGGGGCAAGTGGCCTGGGGCGGGCTTGCTGGGTTCCTTAGGTTTGGGTGTCCTCTTAGTGCTCCTTCCCCCCAAGCATTTACACTCATTTGGACAGGAAAACTGGTCCCCACATCTTTTGCACCTGATGACTGTTCAAAATAACGTTGTCTCACTTAATTCAAAGTTTTATTTAAAAAAAGTTTAACAGGCTTTGGTATCTGAAGCAAGTACTGGTACTTTTTAACCCTGAAAAAAATTTTTTTTCTCCTCATGAACCACCTGGTAACTCCTACAGCTTATGAACTTGGGGCCTTCCAGCTGGTGTTGCAGGGAAACTAGGGGCAGTGTGTGAGCAAACACACAGATGGTGATATCCTGATCTCTGGACAAGACCCAGTCTTGTGTAACAAAGTGACAATGTCCCCATGGAGACTATCTATCTATCCCTCTTCCTTTCTACTCCGACTTCTCCACTTTTCTGTTGAAGTAATGGGAGCCCTAGAGATACCAAATACATTGTGCAAGCTCATAGGTCAGCTTTTTCCAGCTCAGTGAGGAGACACAGTGCCCCAGGTCACACTCCCAGATACAGGACCTGTAGGGGCTTGCTTTCCACATGGCCCTGCAGATGCCACGGAAGCAAAAATGAGCATGATATGGCCTGTCCCCAGTGCCCTGATGACCCATCTGGATAGGACTTCTCTTGTATCCTACTTGTGGGCTTCAGTGTCAAGTCTAGTACTGATCTGTGGACTCAGGACCTGCCAGTTGGGTGTGGATTCTGAGATTTCCCGCTCCTCTGCTATGTGTGCATCCTGCTCTATGTGATGGAGCACTGGTATGGCTACGCCCCAGTGTGCAGACGCCTCTGCTTCCTGAGGTAGAATTTGAGGCTAAAGAACTTGCCACACTGGCTGCAGTTGTAAGGCTTCGCCCCAATGTGCAGGTGCTCCCTGAGTGAGAAGTTTAGCCTGAAGGCCTTGCTGCACTGGCTACATGTGTGGGGCTTTTCCCCGGCGTGCACTCACCAGTGCATACTGAGTGAGAAGTGTTGCCTGAAGGCCTTGCCACACTGGCCACAGTATAGGGCTCCTTGCCTGTGTGCGTCCTCTGATGCATGATGAGGTGATCATTCCGGCGGAAGGCCTTTCCACAGTCCGCACAAGGGTACGGTTTCTCCCCCGTGTGTATCCTTTGATGCATGACAAGGCTTCTGTTCCGGCTGAAGGCCTTGCCACAGGTACTGCATACATATGGCTTCACCCCAGTGTGCGTCCTCAGGTGTACAGTGAGGTACCCTTTATGTTTAAAGGCCTTGCCACATTCCCCACATGCATACAGCTTCTCCTCGCTGTGTATCTTCTGGTGTGCTTTGAGGCACTCCTGCCGGCTGAAGGCCTTGCCACAGTCCCCACATGTGTATGGCTTTTCTCCAGTGTGTGTCCTCAGGTGGTCGATGAGGCTCCTTTTCTGCCTGAAGGCCTTGCCACAGTCCCAGCATGCATAAGGCTTCTCCCCGATGTGTGTCTTTTGGTGTGTGATGAGGTAATCATTCTGACTGAAGGTCATGCCACAGTCCCTACAGAAATAGGGCTTCACCCAGGCATGTGTCCTCTGATGCTCAATGAGTTTTCTGTTTAGCCTGAAGGCCATTCCACAGTCCTTGCATGTGTAAAGCTTCTCCCCAGTGTGCGTCCTCTGGTGCCGGACAATGTTTGCCTTCTGGCTAAAGGCCTTTCCGCACTCCGCACACGTGTATGGCTTCTCTCCAGTGTGTGTCCTCTGGTGCTGCATGACGTGCGCCTTCTGGCTGAAGGCCTTGCCACATTCCCCACATGTGTACGGATTCTCCCCAGTGTGTGTCCTCTGATGTACAATGAGGCTCCTGTGCTGGGTGAAGGCCTTGCCACAGTCCTGGCACATGTACGGCTTCTCCCCAGTGTGTGTCCTCTGGTGTATGATGAGGTACACGTTCCGGGTGAAGGCCTTGCCGCAGTACCTGCATGTATAAGGCTTCTCCCCGGTGTGTGTCCTCTGATGCACAATGAGGCTCCTCTTCCGCGTAAAGGCCTTGCCACAGTCCAAGCACACATATGGCTTCTCCCCAGTATGCAGTTGCTTGTGGGAGGTGAGGGAGGACTGCAGGGTGAACTGCTTACCACATGTGGTACACGAGAAAGGCTTCTCCCTGGTGTGGATTTGCTGGTGCTCCTTCAGGGACGAGTGGTAGCTGAAAGCCATGCTGCAGTCCCGGCACCCGTAGGGCTTCTCTGCAGAGTGTATGGAGGGAGGACGGAGGCTTGAAGTACCTGAGTGTTTCCCACACATGGTGAACGGGTGTGTCCTCTCTCCTCTCTCTACTTCCCATCTTGTTGGGGCACACGTAGGGTGTTGGTGCACCAATTTCGTAATTTCACAACATTCAGAGGCTAACGCTTGGTACATGTCCAAACACCCTAGATAGGTCACTGGGCTTCCATGTGACCACCCCACCCAGTTACCCTGTGTTCCAGCTCCTTTACTGGTGCAACCCTGGGTACCATTCCTCATAGATCCTGCAGTCACTGCAATGGATGGCCTGCCTCCCCAGTTGTCTTCCTGTGGGTCCAGTTCTTTCAGGTCAGGTCTATTCTCCAAGTCTGAGGGGAGAGAAAAAAAAATGACAACATAGTTAAAAATGCTGGGAGGGAGGACCTTCTGAAGACACAAGGCACAGCCTGAGCACAGGGGACAGCTTGCCATGGGAACCAAGGGACAAGTTAAGCAGTGAGCTGAGACAATATGTTGTAGTGAGGTGAGCAGAGAGCAGGAAAGGTCCCCTTGAGAGTGTATGCAAAGGCAGCCAGGGAAGCTCAGAGCTGCACAGACAGACCCCAAAGTGAAAGAGGAAGGCAGGCTTGGAGGAGTGGATCAAAGGATCCCACAGACCCAGTGAGGATTCACTGCATTGTCCTGCTCGCCCCAGCCAACTGTGCTTCTTAAAGCATCAATTGTTATTAGAAATGATCAAGTAAGAGCTGACTCTCCTGTGGACATGCTGGTTGCCCTCTGACTCCCTATGCCCCAGCAAAGCTCCTCCTTACTACACTGTCCCAGAGAGACGTGGCCTTACAGCCGGCTCCGCACCCTCCTCTTTGCACAATCATCCCTCCCTGCTAACCACAGCTGCTCCAGTCCCCTCATGCTTTGCCCCATGGGATCCTCAATCTCTGTTTCCAGTCTAAGGGGCTGTCCTGAGTTCCAGGCTCTGCACATGGATATCAGGGTTCCTCCCAAATTCTAAAAACTGTAAGATCTTACACAAAAATCTCATTAAGAAAGTGAAGATCTAGTGCTGGCTGGTGTGGTTCAGTGGATTGAGTGCCGGCCTGTGAATTGAAAGGTCACAGTTTGATTCCCACTCAGGGCACATACCTGGGTTGCCCGCCAGGTCCCCATTTGGAGTGCTATTGGGGCAACTAATAGTGTACCTCTCACACATCTGTGTTTTTCTCCCTCTATTTCTCCTTCCCTTCCTCTCTCTCTATAAATGAATAAAACCTTAAAAAAAATTGAAGATCCGGCAATGCAGAGCCTTCTTTCCTATGAGGTAACAAAGTGGGAGTGGTAAGCAGCTCTTCCCCTTCCCTCACTGAAACCCCACAATCTGTAAGTTTGAGACTCGCCCCCTGAATATTGGGAGGTTGGATTTATATCTCTTCTCCATGCTAACACCTTCTAAGTAGATGCCCCCAACACACAACCCCTCTCTGAGCTCTGCTAAGGAATAATCCAAGGCCTACTTGGTGCCTCTCTCGGGCATTGAATACCTAACACATTGGATGAGAGACTTGTGATTTTGGATCCTCCAGTCTCAAATAATAAAAAGAAAGGCCCATCAAAGAGACTTAGCAAAATAAGTCAGGCACACAATGACCGACACTGTATGATTCCACTCATATGAGGCATTTGATGGAGACAGAAAGTAGGACATAGGTACCAGGGCTCAGGGAGGGGGACAACAAGCTGTTTTTTAGAGGGACAGATTGTCAGCTGGGTATGATGAAGTGGAGCTAGATAGTGGTGATGGTTGAACAACAATGTGAAGGAACTCATGCATAGAACTGTACATGTCAAAGAGTTAAATGGTCAAAAACAAAATAGTTAAATAGCTAACTTTATGTTATATATGTTTTCAACCATTAAGAAAATATTTTTATAATAATAATAATAATAATAATAAAAAGACTGACTAGCCATCCTTGACTCACCCTTTCCCTTCCACTGCCCAGACTATTGACAAATGCCACCACATAGAAGAACACCTTGAACTGGACCAGACTGATGTACCATCACTGCTGCCAATGCAGCAGCCTCCCGCACTCTCTACAACCCACTGCCCACTCCATGGGAAGAGGGGCTCGGGAATCAGGCCAAACCCTCCAGCACCTTCCCCGGTACCGTGGGGACCACATGCATCATCTTCATTTTTTGAGATTTAGTTGATAACACCAAACTGTCTTCCAAATGAGTTGTTCCAACAACATGCTCCTAAAATGAAGAGTCCCTTTCCCTGCACCCTCATAATACAGGAAGCAGTTGCTGTTTTTTTCTTTATGCCTCGTTTGAGGATATGCTCAGAGAGAGAGAGGGAGTGGGCAGGAAGAGTGGGAAAAGGGGAGAGAGAGAGAGAGAGAAATGCCCCTTGGTTGCCTCCCATATGTGACCAGCCAGAGAGCAAACTCACAACCTAGGTATGTATTCCAAAAGGAAATCCAACTCACAGCTTTTCAGTGTATGGAATGAAGCTGCAACCAACTAAGCTACACCTGACCAGGGCTGTCATTCTTTTTCTTCTCTGTGTATCTCATGGGCAAGAACTGGATTTCTGTGACTCAACTGGTACTTCTTTGACTATTAGTAAGGTTTAAAAATCTTTTGTAAAGTGTAACTCCACGCATTTCTCCATCTGTGAATTGCACACTCATAAGCTAGGTCCATCTCTATATCATTCATTTGGTCTTTTTCTTGATTACTCCAAGGATCTATTGATATATTTCTGATCTTCCAAATGTTATATACATGTGGTAAATACTTTTCCTCACTTAATCATCTATTAAGTTTATTTTCAGTATCAAGTAATTTTAATGTCCTCCATGTCAGACCTGTGTATCTTTTCTATTTCTGTGTCATCCTAGGTGATGGGCAGATGGTGACTAATGCAGCATCCTTACCCAATGACACCAGGTTCCAGTAGGTCTCCATCATCACCTCCCTGTACAGGTCCTTCTGCTCAGGCTTCAGCTGCTGCCACTCCTCCTGGGTGAAGTCCACAATCACATCCCTGAACGTCACTGAGCCCTGTAAGAGGAAACACACACCACTCACTGCAGGGCCCTCCTAACAGTGTTCCAGATACTTGGCTAGAAGGGCGGAGAGGATCAGAAAGGCACTCAG
>PVIA01011921.1:0-41176 GCA_004024845.1 Tonatia bakeri
TGGGCTCTCAGCCCCAGCTGCCTGCGGCTCTACGGTGCCCCCACCCTGCACTGCCGGCAGGCCGGTTTCCGCCTTACTTCCCTGTGCTTAAAATTTGCAGCCACATCCCCTGACGCTCCCAGCCAATTTCACGGCCTCTGGGCTCCTCGCAGAGCCTGGGTCAGGCGGGGGCTGGTGGTGGGTCTGGCGCGGGGTGGGGGGTGGGGCAGAAGGCGCGATCACGGCGGGGGACCACTGAGTTGTTTGCAAGGGGGTGTGTGTCAGGGGGCTATGGACGGGAGAAGGGGAGGCGCTGCCGGGAGCTGCCCTGGGTGGTGTGCACCTGCGGTCATGCGTGTGCTGGGGGCAGGGAGTAGCTCGAGGCGTGTGGCACCATGCTTGGGGCATGTATATGCTGCCATGTGAACCTGTGTGAAGGCCTCCGTGCCCAGGGCCGGCTTGTCTGGTATGTGTGGTGGGCCCTGTGTGTGTCCGGTGGTTGGCAGTGGGTGGGGGCCGGTGTTTCCCTGGGTGTGTTGACGTGCGTCTGTGCAGTGTTCCAGGCTTGGTGGCACCTGTGCGGGTCCCTCTGTCGGGGTGCGCCCCCCTCTGTCTGGTTCTTTGGGCAGCTGTGTGCAGTGACTCTGGGGCTGTGTGCACACGTGTGTCTGAGGGAGTGTGACATTCTGGTGTGTCGATTGCTGTCCTAGTATCCTGTGGGTGCAGGTGTGTGTATGTGAGGGTCTCGTGTGCAACCTGGGGTGCTGCCCCCTCCCTGCTGGCCACCGGACTCAGGGTTGAGGGTGAGCCTCGTAGCTGGGGCCTGGGCGTGGAGTGCCACCCCTGGGCCTGGGAGCCCTTTCCAGGAGCGAGCCTGCTGCTTCCCGGTGTTCTGCCCCCGGGTGGGGGTCGTGGAGTTGAGACGGTGCAGGGAGCCTGGTGTTTCTGTTCTGTCACTGCTGCTGGCTGCCAGCTCTGGTGGGCCTGCCTTTGTGAGTGGCAACGTCGAGGGGCCAAGGTGCGAGCCCCTGCCTGCTGGGGAGGGCCAGGAGTACCATCTGGGCTGCTGGAGTGGGGTGCAGGGCCAGACCGAGAAGGGGTCCCCAAGGGAATTGGGTGGGTGTATGGCTGTGCGTGTGTGCGCACAGATGGAGGGAAGGCTGGGCCACACACGTCCGTCTGGGCATGTGTGTGTCTGTGCAGGTGAGGTCGGCAGGTGTACTGCTCTGGGGGTGGGCCAGCACACATGGCGGGAAGCGGGGCGCAGGTGGTGGGCGCACTGGGGGAGGGGTGTGCAGGCCTGGGCAGAGCCTGTGTAAGAGATGTGCCCTGGGGGGACGTGCACCCCGGGAGACGTGCCTGTTCCCTGCAACAGAGGGGAGCCACAGCAGAGTGGCTGGCGGGGTGTGAGAAGGGGGAGGGCTGAGTGTGTGGGCGCCGGGCATCGGGTCAGTGTGAGGGTGGTGTGGCCGTCCCCACCTGGGTGTGCCTGTGTGTCCGTGACTGTGAGCGCGGCGTGTGGCTGGGACTATGACTTGGGAGAAAGCTCCAGGCCGTGGGGCTCAGCAGGGAGTGAAGGCCATGGGCCAGAGTGTGGGGGTGTGCGAGAACCCTTCAGCTCTTGGAAAAGCTACCCATCTGTTGCTTGCTGCCCTGGCCCAGGGGGCCAGGCAGGGATTAGAAGAAGTCCTCTGGGCCCCGGCCCCTCCTCTCCACCCTGAACCCTATGGGGGGCAGCCCTCCCTCTGGGTTTTGAGGCCCCCTCCCTCCATCTCTCTCACCCCATCATCTGGCTCCATGTCCCCACCCCCTCTCCCCAGTCTCCCGGCCTCTATCTCTCTCCGTCTCTGCCTCCATCTACCTCCGTTCCCTCCCTTTCTCCTCCCTCTCTCACTGATATTCATTTGTGGTATATTCGGTTGCCATGGGAAACCTAAGAAAGAAGTGAGTGTACCCTTCAAGACTTCAGCATTTTCCCCTCCTCCTTCCCTCCTTCCCTCCCTCCTGCGTCCCCTCCCTCTCCTTCTCTCCTCCCCTCCTCTCCCCTTCGCCTCCTCCTCGCAGGAGAGGACCTGGGTGAGGAGCCGCTGCTGCCCGAGCTGGGCCGGACCGGAGGCCCCCCTGGTACCACTGCTGTCACCGCTGCTGCTGTGGGGACCTCCCCGAGACCAGGCCGGAAGAGAGTCTTGCTGCCGGAGGGACCCCCTGTGCCCACAGACGTCTGGTAAGGACAAGGTCCTCCTGAGCGTGTGTGAGTGTGTGGAGGGATGTGCGCCCGCTCACACGAACTGGCCTTGCCAGCCTGTTGTGTGGCCCAGCCTCTGCCCCTGTGTGTCCCCTCCTGCCTTGCCCAGCCCTGCCCCTCCCCAGCTTCCCTTCCACAGGGCCCGTGAGGCAGCTGGCAGAGGGCAGGCCTTTTAGGGCCTGGGACTGGTCCACTGAGGAGGGTGGGGAGGAAGCTGCTGCTGGCTCCGACGCTCCACTGCTGCCCCTGCACCCCGCTGAGAGGCCCAGCCAGGCCTGCCTGCACCCCAGCAGGGCTGGGGGCATCTGTGCACCTGCTGGGGGTGGGGGACTGGCTTCCTAGGGTGGCCTGGGAGAATATGGCCTCTTCTCCCTCGGGGGTGGGGGTAGGGGGAGCTCTGTGTTATAGAGAGGGGCAGACTGAGGGGCAGGAAGTGAGCTGGGGGCAGGGGAATGCTGGGCAGAATCAGTCCCTGGCCTGATCTGGTACCTTGAATTGGGGAGGCATCACGGAGAGTGGTCTTCCCCTAGTGGGCCCCTGGCCGGCAGGAGCCCTTCCGTCCCGGCCGGGGCTGGCGGCTGCCCTGGAGAGGAGAGGCTGAGGCTGTCGCTGTCCCTGAGGCTGTGTTGGTGGTGGCCACGTGGAGGAAGCTGTTGTCCTGATGGTTGCTGAGTGACGTGGTTGCCGTGGAGAGGGGCCCGCCTCTGTGGCATTGTGGTCTCCATGGAGAGAGGAGGAGGCAAGAGAGGAGGCTGGCGGTCCGGCTGGTGCTGGGGGTTGCCAGGGAGAGGGCGATGCGCGTCTAAGACGTGGTGGTCCCCACGTGGAGGGGCTGGCGGCTGCGGGGTGGAAGTCCTCGGAGACTGGCTGGGGATGGGTGCTCTGGAGGGGGCTCGTGCAGGGAGAGAGCGGGGGTGGCGCAGGCCCCAGGAGGGCAGTGGAGCTGCGGCAGGGGAGGGCCGCTGCTGCGGGCTTGGCGGTGCCGGCCCTGGCTGAGGTGGGCTGCAGGGGGCTCTGGGGGTGGCCCGCTTCCACTGCTCGTCCTGCCTGTCCACGCGGCCAGGCTGGTGGCCCTACGGCACCATCAGTTCCCTCCCTCCAAGGTCCCCTGCTGTCTGTCCCCCCTCTCACTTCTGTGGCCAGCTTCCCCTGACTCTGCCTCCTGCGGCCCTTGCCCTCCTTGGGGCCTTTGAATGCAAGATTCCCCGGGCGTGCATACACTCCCTCCTTGCCCCCGAAGGACTTCACCCCCATCCTTCATGTTGGCTGTGCTCTGGGAAGCCTGGCGTTGTGACCTGCCTTTGAGGTATCAGACAGGGGAAGTGACTTGCCCAAGGTCACACCGTGGGCACGTGCTGGGACCGGGATTTGACCCTAGGGCACCTGTCTCCCCAAATGTCCAGCTCACCAGGCCTGACTCCTCCGCCCCTGGCAGCCTCCACTGCCACCCCATTCAGAGTCGTCTGCCTCTGGCCCTCACAGCTGGGTCAGCCCGTGCCTCAGTTTCCCCATAGGTGAGACGGGGATGGTGTGCATGCCTCTTGAGCTTGCTGTCACTTAGGGTAATGTCTGTGGTGTCCCTGGCGTGGTTCCTGAGTGTATACTGAGTAAGTGGTAACCGCCACTGTCATAATTCCTTTTAAACGGGCTGTTAGGGTGATTTTCTGATGGATTGCCTGGGAGGCCAGCGGTGCCTTCTCGCCAAGGCCTGCCTGACTGTGCCCTTTTCCCCAGGGCCCCTGGGCGGTGGCGGTACTGAGTCAACCTCTCAGTGGGCAGCAGGAAGCAGGGCCTGGAGAGGGGGCCTTCGTGGTCACAGTGCCAGAATGGAACCCGTGTGACTGGATCCCTTCCTGTGTCCCCTCTGCTTGCTCCGGGGGCCTGTGTGTGCACCATCACCCGGTGGGCCTCGTCCCCGAGCCGTCGCCTGAACCCCCTGCCTTCTGACTGTCTTCACCGCACACAGGGTGCGGGTGCCTTGGGAGTAACAGATGCAGGGGAGGTCAGTCCTGTCACCCTCCTCGACACCACCAGGGGACAGGCCAGGCAAGGGACTGAAAGGATGTCCAAAGAGGGACATTTGAGGGTCTTGAGGAGTAAAGACCCTGCCACTTCTTGTGTGGGTCACCCTGTGCACATTTCTTTGCCTTTCTGGGCCTCAGTTTTTTCATCTGTACAATGGGGACGATAAGGATTCCTATTTCACCACCTGGAGGTGCAGCAGGGAATGAAGTTAGCAGGAGGGGCCTCCTAGAGTGGTGGCTGTTCTTGCTAATGCGTCGTACTTCTTCACGTGATCAGGGAGGGCTGTCCTGGGTGGCCTCCAAGGGCAGACACGGGACCAACCAGGCACAGACTCCCAATCCCAAGAAGCAACGGTCTGGCAGTGAGAGCTGCCGTGGGGCGCGGTGGGGAGACGCCGCGAGCCCTCCGTGCACAGTGAGAGTGCAGAGGGCTGGCAGGAGCACACGCTTCGGGGTTATAAGACTTAGGTTCACATCCTAATGTTGCCATTTATGGTCTGTGGGATCTCAGGAGCCTCCGTTTCCCCACCTGCAAGGTAGGAGGCATGACAATGGAGCAAACGTTACTTTAAACGCAGTCCCGTTTGTGGGAGAGACCTGGGAGTCCCTCGAGTCTGCGTAGCATCCCATTTTCCAGAGGAAGAGAGCAAGGCGCCAGGCGCTTGACGTTTTAGAGCAGGAACAGCAGCAGCTGCGCTTTGCCGAGCGTCCGCTGTGGGCCCCGCACTGCCCCGCGTGCTCCCGGTCTCATCCGGCTCTCCAGCCTTTGCGCCTGCGGTTCCTTCTGCAGGAGTTCCGTTCCTCCTTTGCCTATTGCCGCTTCCCGGGCTTGTTGCCTGCTGTCTCCCATTTCGGTCCATTGTCACCTCCTCAGGGAGGCCCTCCCTGACCACTCTGTCTGATCAGGGCCACTCCTGCTGTGTTTCCTTACTGCCCCTAACACAGGCAGGTGCTTTTTGTCTATCTGCTTCTTCCCCGCCCGCCCACCGCTGTCAAGTGTCATCTCCCCGAGGAAAGAGCTTTTTCTGCCTTGTTCTCTACTCTGTCCCAAGTGCCTTGAATGGGGCCCAGCACATAGTAGATGTTCAATAAATCTGTATGTAGTGATTGCAAGGGTGGTGACCCAGTCGTTCACGCTGGGAGGTCAGTCTTGTCATTCCCGTCCTGTCCATGAGGAATGCAGGTCTTGGGAGGCCTGGCGGATTGCCTTCCAATTTACCTCTCAATTTCCCAAGGTCGAAGTAGGTGGCAGGCCTAGCATTTGGTCCCAGAGAGGGCTGACTAAAGGTCAGCTGCTTTTTCTGCTGCACTCTCCCGCCCTGCTGGGGAGCCTGGCGTCTCCGCCTAGAGGGTTCACACTTCCTTCCGGACACAGAGGCAAAGTTGTGGATAAGGCTCTTAAGTAGGGAAGGCTCCTGCCACAAGGAAGAGCTTTGGGTAGTAGCCTAATTGCCAAAAGAAATCAGTTCAGCTGCCCACTAGCCGTATGACCCTAGCTAAATTACTTAACAACTCTTGTGTCTCAGTTTACTTGTCTGTAAAATGGGGATAATGTCTTGGCTGGATTACTAATCTTGGCTGGCTTCTGGGAGGCGGTGGGCTCTGAGCTTCGATTTGCAGGCTTGGTTCCCAAGGCGGAAAAACAGCCTTTGCCAAGTCACCCGAGCTCTGGGAGGCCCCGCTGTCCACACTTGAGGGATCTGAGACTTTGATTTCTGAATAGGGAACATCCTAAGTGGTTGGGACAGGCCATCCTTTGCCCTGCCAGCCTCTCTCTCCCCTTCCCCGAGAAAAAGAGAGAGAAATTGAAGAGAGAGGAGAGAGAGGGAACCTGGTTTTAGCTGAGTGCCAGCGATGTCTGAGGACATTCTGCTGGGGCCCCTTGCACAGCCACAGCTGCCGCCCGAGCAGAGTAGGAGTCCGCACACCCATTTCACAGATGGCCACTCTCAGGCTTGGGGACGTTCTCTACAGAGGGCCGAGCAGGGGTTTGGCCCCGGGCTCTGGGGCTCCTGCCTGTACGTGCCAGGGAGCGGGGGACAATGGAGGCTCCTGGGTGGGTGTGCCCAGAGAGTGGGCTGTTGGACCCAGCCCTGCCAGGGTGGCCCCGATTTCAGAGGCTGGACCTACAGAGGCGGTGGAATGAATAGACTGCTCCCCCCAAGCCTGGATGCTGCCCCTGACCCCCGCCACTGCTGGCAGCCATGCTCGCCCAGGGAATAGATCTGGCATTGTGTGTGGCGGCCCCAGTGTCTCGCTCAACAACCCCATTTGTTTGGGGAGGAGAAAGGGGGGTCTGTGGCGCCCAACAGAGGTGGGATTCATGGACAGGCCTGGGGGCAGGGTGGCTGCCTGGTACGGACTGGCCTGGAGGGGCTCCAGGAGGGAAAGGAAGGGGCCGAGGCGGGGGTCCTGCTTGTGGCCCTGGGGCAGAGTCTGTACTCTGCGTGGGTGGAGGTGCAGGAGGTGGGAGGAGGGGTCTTGCCCCCGTGACTTTGTAGTCTGATGGAAGGAGAGTGTGGTGACCCTGTCCTCAGGGAGCCCCTAGTCTTAGGGGTGTGGGGGACAAACCGATGCCATCAGTCCAAGGGGGACACAGCCCTGACTTCAGGGAGCCCCAGTCTGGGGGTGTAGAGCCTCAGCTCCAGGAGCCCTAGTCTGAGGGTGGGGGCTCTGTGGGTTTGGGGGCTGAGTCTGCTTTCTGAATGTACCGGAGGATGGTCCCACTGAATGGAGGCTCCCTGAGTTCCAGGAAGACTTCTTGGAAGAGGCAGTCCCCGAGGACTGGGAAGGGGCTGGATTTGGGGCAGGGACTACAGGTGGGACTGCTCTGCGGTCGGAAGCAAGACACAGCGGGTTGGATCCCGAGTCTGAGTGGTCCCGTGCACCTGGACTCAGTTTGCTCATCTGCAAACTGGGGACACCGCCTGGGCACTGCCTGGCTCCTGGGGGTGGGTTCGGAGGAGGAGTACTTGCACACAGTAGGCCTGCAGGGCTGCCAGGGGCTGCATGGTTGGTAAGGCCTCAGGAGTTCTAGAAGCTGCCTCAAACCCATTCCGCCGCCCCTCCGCCACACCGGGCCGCAGCTCAGCCTACCCAGTTGTAACCTTCCCGGGCACAGGAGGGAGGGTGAAATCTGTGCTGAGCTTTGAGGTGCAGACAAGGGTTCCTTCCTCCCTCCGCCTTGCTGTGTGAGCCTGGCTAATCCCAGACCAACTCTGGGCCTCAGGCGGAGACCCAGACCCTGTCCTTGAGGACACAGCCTGACGTCTGTGGGAGGTCAGAGCTTACCCCTGCTACCCAGGACTGGGCCTCAGGGACAGGTGGGGGGCTCACCAAGGGTCCCAAGCTTCCTGGGAGGAGAGGGGACCCACAGAGGGGCTGGCAGAGGAGAGAGCAGGTGCCCCAGAAGATAGTGGCTCGGGGGCCCTCGAGCTGTGCGGAGTCTCCAGGAGTGGGGCCTGCTTGCAGCTGCCAGGCACCGGGGTGCTGGCTCGGGGATAGCGGGTCACAGCAGAGGAACTCCTGGGGCTGTAAGGTGGAGTGACACAGCAGTCAAGCATGTGGGCCCAGGCCTGGGTTCGACTCCCGATTCTACCCACGCCAAGTTGTTTCGCCTTTATGTGCCTCGGTGTGCTCGTCTGTAAAATGGGAATGAAATGGTGCTTAGCGCTGCGCCTGACGTGCAGGGTGCGCTCGATAAATGCCGACATTTGTTGGGTTTCCTGGTGGTGGGAGCAGGTAGGCAGGGCTTCAGCAGCCATTCCAGGAGTCCTGAGGCCTGGGATGTGGGGTCAGGTCAGGAGATGTGGGTGTGTCTGCCTTTCTGGTTCCTCCCCCAACCCCCAGTGCCTGCTGGACAGGGTGTGCAAAGAGCTGAAGTGTTTCCCAGTGGGCAGTGTGGGTCACGCACCAGCTCAGTCATTCCCTCGGTGGCTGCATGGCTCTGAGCAGATCACTTCCTGAACCTCAGTTTCTCCACCTGTAAAATGGGACCGAGGGCCGTTAGGAGGGTTAGGGGAGATGACGCAGGAAGACAGCACCCACCCTCTTCCCTGCAGGCCCGTGCTGGGTGGCTACTGTCCCCTGTCACTGCCCTGCTCTTTCCCTCTCTGCCTCAGTGCTGGGGTCGATGGAGGGAGAGGGGCTTTGGGGACTGGGAGACTGGCTTGGCCCAGACGGCAGGTGACCTGGATGTTCTGTCCTGGATTCAGGGGAAGCTTGGGATGTCAGGGGCAGGGGACAGGCCTTCGGGACCACCTGGGCACGCAGGGCAGCTGCAGACACGGAGGGGTGTGGCAGGCAGTGGGAGCTGGGAGTCAGGGCCTCGAGCTGGAGGGTCAGAGCCACGGGGCCTCTGTCCACTCGCCACACCCACGGGCAGGCGGCGCCCAGAGAGGCACCCGCCAGGTCACACAGCCATGTGTGGCAGGATGAGGGTGGAGCCCGGGCCAGCCACTTGGGGCTCAGGCTCAGCCACTTTCCACAGTGCCTGGGCCAGCCCGAAGTGGCCGTCTCTCCTCGGTCTCCCTCTCCCTCTCCCCCTCTAGCCCGCCCTCCAGGGTGCAGCGGCCCTCGTGTGCCTCCCGGGGGCCCCACAAGGAGGCAGAGGGACTAAATTTGGGAGAGCATGCGCGTGTGCCCGGTGATGTGTGTGTGTGTGTTGTGGGTTGGAGAGTGTGCATGTAGAAAATGTGTAAGTGTGTACACCGCCTTCTGACTGGGGAGCTGATACGTGCTCTCTGGATATGAAATGGGGAGCAGTGAGCTGCGCCCCCTCCCGTCGCCAGCAGGGCCCTTCCCCCAGTCTCTGGGCAAATGCACGGACGCCCCTGTCTCTACCCACGTGGGATTCACCCTGGCTCTTTGCGGGGCCCCTCACTCCATACCCCAGGCATCTCTCCTCGGGCACGTGGGGGCCATCCTGGTCCACCTTGGTGCGGGTCCCCTTGCTTAGCAGGTTCCCTGTTGCATCTGAGTCCAGGGTCTGAGTCTCAGCTCTGCCCTTTACCCTCTGTGGGCCTGATTCTCAGACTGCCTGTATAATCAAAGGGAATCGTTTATTCCTTTTATTAAACAACACTTAAGTAACGCCATGTGGTGGACACTCTTCTAAGAACGTTACAGAAATTAAATCCTCGTGAGAATCCAACAAAATAGCTTATCCTTATTTTACAGATGGGGAAAGTGAGGCCCAGAGAGGTTAAGGATCCCATCCATGGTCACACAGCAAGTCAGTGGTGAGACCGGGATTTGAACCTGGGACGTTGGTTCACAAGCCACCCTCCTAACTGCCTTGCTGTGTTGAGTGCCCTTGGTAATCCACAGAGAGGCACTTGGGCAGGGCACTCGTTGAAGGTCAAGTGACCGTAGACATCATCGCCTCCAGGTCTCCCGTGCAGAGTCTGAACTTCAGAGGGGCAGGGACTTGCCCCGGTCTGAGCAGGGAGTTGGACCCAGGCCTCCCGGCTCCCAGTCCTGAGCCCTCTCGCTTGTGTGCTCATGTATACGTGCAACACACACATTCATACGTGCAACACACACATTCACACACACATGCTCTGCTGCAATCCGAAAGCTTCCCTCTGAGCACTGCTCAATTTTCTAGCCTAAAAGTGTCCATCTGTCCATCTCACTGCCAAAGCCGTAGGCTGGACACCTACCGGGGCATCTGTTCAGGGGCCTCCCCACAGCCTGGGTCTGCCTCCCCTCCGCCCCCGCCCCGCCGTGGGGCAGGAGTCTTGGAAGGGAACACCGGGAAGGTGGGGCTAGTCCAGGGGACACCGCCTCAGGCACATTTCCTGCTGCGTCCCCTACTTCTGGCCACATCCACCCAGTCCCACCTCGAAATCTCACCTGCTCAGGCCTCGTGGTCCCCCCACCCATCACCCTCCCTGGGCTGGCTCAGGCTTTGGGGGAGGAGGTGTCATTCCCGGGGACCAGCCTCCCCCTCTGCCTCCCCCAAGAAGTCTGCCCCACTGCCCTGGGAGGATGGTAATTAGTGTGAGGCAGGCTGATTAGCTCAGAAATTAAGTCTTTGTTTCCCTGGCTCCCCAGTTTCCCTAATTGAGCAGATGCAGAGCAGGGAGAGGTGGGGGGCAGCCTGGTTGGTCACGGGGGTTGGGTAGGGGCACACGTGGCTGTGTGTCTGCCGCAGAGGGTGGCAGGGTGCAGGGTGCGCATGGAGGGGCACAGTTTGGGGCCCGGTGGGGGAGTGCGGGGGTGGGGGATGAATAGGGGCACGGTGCCCGGGCTGCAGCCCTGGAGGTGTGCTTGTGGAGCTCAGGGGGGCATCTCCCCCAGCACCCCATTCTGAGTGTTTGTCCACATCTGCTTGGCCCCCAGGTCTTCCCCTCCAGTCGCAGCGTGACCACTCCCACTCACTGAGGGCCTGCTCCGGGCGGTCCGGAGACTGGGCACCTTTCGCATATTGCCTCGTTCTGCCCTCAGAGGATGGCGAAGGGAGGGGACTCCTCATCTTTTTAGAGGGAGAGCCTAAGGCTCAGAGAGGTCAAGTGTCTTGCCCAAGGTCGCACAGCCGGGAGTGGCCAGGGCAGGGTTCAGACCCAGACCCTGTGCTGGAGGGAAGGAGGGACCCTGTGATCAGATGGTAGCCAGCCCAGGTCCTACATGCCAGGGCTGGAGAGGCCCTCATCCTGGTTTGCCACGTGGCGCCCGCCTGCCTGCATTGTTGGGAGGAGCAGCAGTGACAGCTGTAGCAGTGACAACAGTGATCTGTGCTAGGCAGGTGACAAATGCTTGACATGTTTTCATGTTCCACACTCACAACAATCCCAGGAGCCATGGGTGGTACCGCTGGCAGTACCCCCATTTCACATTTGCAGAAGCCGAGGTTGAGGGAGGTGAGCCCCCCCCCCGCCCCGGCCCCGTCCCAGTCAGTAAGTAGCTGACTCCTGGGTCCTGGACCTGACTCCAGGCCCCCCCTCCTGGGTCGCCACTCTGTGTGGTCTGTAACACATTCAAGGTACCTGGCGCACAGCAGGTGTTCGACGAAGGTTAGTGTCCTACCTGCCCCCCTGACCCTGAAGGAGCAGGTCCCTGGAGATTCTGCATCTCTGGGACTTCACCTGGGGGTTCCAGAGGGACAGCCCTCCTCATACCCCTCCTCATACCCCTGAGTAGATATTGCTTTTACTTCCACTTTACAAATGGGGAGGTTGAGGCTCAGAGAGGAAATGACGTGCAGAGAGGAAATGACGTGCTCAGGATCTCACAGGTGATGAGGTGTAGCAGCCGGGATTCGAACCTGGGTGGTCTGGCTCCAAGTGCCACCATGCAGAGCACCTGCTCTCAGCCACACCTGTCTCTGAGGGGCGACCCCCCCCACCCCGACTCTCAGCCCCTGCTCTGGGGGCGGAGCCTGGGCCCCTGCCTCCTCCCAGCGGCCGTGTGCCTGGGGTGCCTGAGGCTCCATCTCTGCTGTGCTCTGCCTCTGGCTGTTGGGCACCAGGCATGGCCGCCTGCTGACTGGACATGACCTGCGGGGTGCTCCTCTGGCCCCTAAAACTCAACTTGTCCCCCACGGAACTCTTCCTCTCTCCTCCTCCACCCCAGCCTATTGCCCCTTCTCTGAGGTCCTCTCTGATCCACACCGTCAGTCTCCTGTCCTCGTCCTGGCGGTCCCCGAGTTCCGCTCTCGCGGCTCCCCACTGCTTGCCCACTGAGGCCCTCGCCTGCACCAAATCCCATCCCAGACCTGGGCCGTCGCCCTGGCTTCTCCAATTCATTCTGTGCCCTTTTGTCATCGGCATGAGCTCCCCAGCACGTCACTGGCTCCCGCTGTCCTTGGGCTAAGATCCAGAACGCTTACCCTGGCTCCCGAGACCCACCAGGACTTGGCTGAGCCTTGGGGCTGCTGTCAGGGCTCCCTGTCCCTCACCGATCCAGTTCCTTAAAAGTGCCACCCTCTGGACACTGTGTAGGCGGTTCCTTGGCCAGGATCACCTGCAGCAAAGCTTCCCCCAGGACAGATAAGACCCCTCAGGCGCCCTTGCATGGGGGACCTCCCTCTAGTATGCCTAAGAGCCCTTCAGAGGGGAGTGGTGCTGCCAATTTTGCAGATAGGGAAACTGAGACTCAGAGAGCTGAGCTGGTATTTGAACCCAAACTTCTCTCACCGTGCAGTCCGTGTGCTCCCCCGTGTGTGCATGTGTGCGCACACGTGTGGACACACCGCAGGCACTGCTGTCTGCCGTCTGTGACAGGCGCTGTTTGGGCTGGGCTGAGCCGCTTCTGCGGGAGAGGTCTGTGGTGGTCTCCGGAGGCCGAGGTGGCCTCTTCCTTCTGGGGGTGGGGACACTACGTGTGAGGGGGCGTGGTGTCAGCCTCTTGCCAGCCCCCGGGGGACCACAGCCTCTCAGTGCTTCCCGCTTCTTTCCCCTTTCTTGAAAACAAACACCCGCGAGCCCAAACCACCCATCCAGCCAAGGCACAGATGGAGCTTGCGTTGGAATTAATTAGTGCTGTTGCTAGGGCAACCAGGACCGGACGAGATCTAGCCTTTTCTCTCAGCCCGCCCCCATCTGCCAGGCCCCACCCCTGCCTCTCACGGCCCCGCCCATCCCAGGCCCTGGCCCCACCCTCTCTCGCTGCCTCAGCTGGTGGTTTCTGGAGGGAGAGGATGAGAGTGCCCAAAGACTCGGTTCGAGTCCCTACTCGGCGCTTTTGGCTTGGTGGGAGCTTGGGCAAGGCCCTGAACCGCGGGGAGCCACGCTTCGTTTGCCGCCTGCCTGGCAGAGGCATGGAGGGGGCTAGTTGAGGCTGATGAGAGGAGGGAGGAAGTGGCCTGAGCTTGAGATACCGTAAGGCTAGCCTCCTGCACACAGGGCTGCAGCGGCAGCGGGGCAGCGATGAGAGCTGTCAGAGGGGCCACCTCTACAGCCGACGGCACTGATGGGCTCCCTTCCCTGGCCACAGGTCCTGGACTCGGTCCTCCTCCTCCATCCCGACCTTGTTCCTCTCACCCTCTGAGCCTGCACCCCTCCAAGGCCTCACCTGGACCCCAGCAAGCGGGAGTGTTCTCCCTCCTTGTCCATTGGTCCGCCCACCAGTCTGTCCTGCTCTGTTTGTTCCTGTGTGGTCCTGGGGCAATCGCTTGGTTTCTCTCTGCTTCCAGTTCCTTGTCTGAAAACTGGTGCAACGCTCAGACCGGTGCGCCAAGGAAAGGCCTGGCGTGGATCCTACTCTGTGGTACCTGTTCGGTGCTTCGTGTGCCACCACAAAGTGTAGTTTGTGGTCAGGAACGGCCGCTCCTAGAGGCGCACGCAAGGTGGAGGAGACTGAGGGGAAGGGAGAGGAATGTGCCAGCTCCAGCCCTCGTCCCCCATCTTTTGGAGCCCTCAGCACCGGGCTGTGCTGGGCTGGGCACACCGGAGTGCCGCCCTGGCCTGGCATGCTCATTGCTGGGCGAGGCTGGGGCTCCGGCAGGTCCTGGCTCCTGCTCGGCCCCCCACCTGGCCCCGGGACATGTGGAGCCCATGGAGGCCGAGCGTTGTCTCCCCAACCGCTTGGTTAATGGGCCACTCGCTTTGTCGTGTGCCCAGGAGGCATCTCTCAAGCTGGTCTGGTGGGGCAGAGGCTCAGGAGGGAAAATGGGCCAGGACTGTGGGCTGCCCTTCCGTAGGCCTCAGTTTCCTCATCTGTCAGCTGGGCCTAACGAAGACTTCAGTGAGATCAGTTACGAGAGGCAGACGCTAGGCCTGGCGAACTCACACACCCACAGAGCACAGGTCACGTGAAGGTGTGCGTCTGGGCCCAGCGAGGCAATAGGGTGCAGTGGGGTCTGTGGTAAATGCCAGGGCTCAGGGGCCACCTGATGGCATCAAACTGGGATTTGTGTCCAATGCTGAGCCACCAAAAAAGCTGATCCTCAGGCTGCGTTTGGAGCTGCCAGCTTGCCCCAGAAGGTAAACTCTACAAATGGATTAACTTGGGGGGGGGAGGCTGGTATTTAACCCTCCTTTACATAATACCAAGGACTAGCGTTTACTGAGGGCTTGCTCCATGCCAGGAGGGGGCTAAGCACTTTGCTGGGATTACCTTGCTCTGTCCTCACACCAACACAGGGGCAGGCGGGTGCGACTGCGGTTCTGACTCTGTAGACCAGGCAATTAAACCAGAGAGGGCAAGTCAGAGCCCAAGGTCACACAGCTGTAGGGGAGGGTGCGGGGCTCACCCCTGGGCCTTTGATTCCTTATCTGGGGGTTTCCCCTCCAGCCTCCTTGGGGCCGGGTGGACAGGGGGAAGGCAGACCCGGTTGGCAGGGAAACACCCAAATCGGCAGCTTTTCCTTTCTCTCGCAGAGCGGGCTGGGGAGGGAGGTGAAACAAAATTAAACAGACGAATGGTGTTGTGGAATTCAGGAAGAATAACTTATTTTTTATGAGCTTGTTAACATTTGTGAAGTTAAGTAAGCAGAAATTTATGCCCTTCATTTGCATGCATTAAAGGGAGGGCCGCCCGGGCCCAGTGCAGTTGCGGGAATCTCAGCGTCTCCCAGGGCAGCTCGGGTAACCAGCTCCGTCTCCGGGGGGGGTTTGCTTGGGCTGCTTTTGGCGATTTCTCCAGACCCAGCTGTGGCCCCTGTTTCCTGTGGCTGTGGCTTTCCTTGCTGTGTCTGGCGGCAGCTGATCTGGAAGCTATTGGGTCAACTGGGCCCTTAGTTGAACGGCTGAATGTTCTAGAAACTGTTTCCAGCCTCTCCAGGGGCCTCAGAAGGGGCAGGAGGCCCAAAGGCCACTGTCTTTGCTGCCCAAGAGCTGTGGGCATGTTGCCTTAGCACTCTGAGCCTCAATGTCCTCATCTGTAAAATGGGGACACAGCCTCATAGTGTTGTGTCCTGTCCATGACACTGCTCATCTGAGATGACATTGGCTTTTGGGGCAGGGGATGCCCCCTCAGCTAGGTGACCTGGCTCTTTGGGGACCTGTCATTTCCTGTGGGCCAGAGAGAGTGGTAGCCCTCCCTCTGAGAGGCCTTACTGGACCTCCTCTCCCCGCCTCGGCTACCTTGTCCCGCACCCCACAGCTCCTCCGCCCTCCTGCAGCTGCTGGCCTCCTGCAGGCCACTCTCGGAGCTGTAGCTTCCTGCAGGCAGCACCACCTGTCCTGACTGCCGTGGGTGCCCGCACCTGCCCCACTGAGAAACGGCATTGGGAGAACAAGGGAGGGAGACGTACAGCCTCAGCCTTGGTTTTCATTCCTTTGGAGTTAAAAGTCCCTTCCAGGTGTGTAGTGACTCGTGTTTTGAAAGCACTCCCAGGCTGATGCCATCTGTTGCTTGCTGTCTACCTTCAGACCCCCTGCAAAGGAGGCAAGGTGAGGACTGCGATGCACAGTTGCAGAGGGGAAACTGAGGCCCGGGCAGAAGTGTGGGCTTGAGCCCATCACTCACTCACCCGCTGATTGGCTTGTTCAAGGAGACTCGAACTCCTGCCCTGTGGTAGGTATGTAGAATCTTGGGAGGGAAAAGTGGGGTCCTGCCCTCCAGGGCCTTGGAGGCTCACTCCACAGGCAGACACAGCAGGGTGGGAAGCTGCAGAGTGAGGAAACGAAGTCGGGAAAGGCTGAGGATTTCATTCCGACCCCACGGGAGGCAGCCGACAGGTGAGGGGGGGGCACGGTAGTAGTTCAGGTGAGCCACTGGAGGCCAGTGAAGGTGGGGACAAGGGGGGATTCATGCTAGCTGTTGTTGGCGAGTGAACTTGTTCCCTCTATCCAAGGGGCTCAGAGAGCGCTCGGGAGGGAAGGAGTTTATTGACTCACTGTTCTAAAGCATCTGATGTGGGCCAAGCATTGTGCAAGGCGCTGGGGGCCTGGCGTAAGTGAGAATAGTACCTGCTGTCAGGGGTCCCACAGCCAAGGGGGAAGGTAGATACCTGGTTGGGCTGGAGGGCTTCCTGTAGGAGGCAGCTTTGAGTCCTGTATAAGGAGTGGCATTCACGAGGCATAGATGGGGCACGAGGGCATTTGGAACTGGGTGTGGATGGCGTGTTTCAGACAGCGCAGGGTGGGAAGAGCTGAGGAACTGGGGAGGGGAGTTCTCGCAGGAGCTGTTCTTGGGTCAGGCTGGAGGGGTGGGAAGCTGGTGATGGTGTGGGGCATGGAGGGAGGGGCCCAAGCGAAGGAGGAGTCAGAGATTGGTGGTGAGCATGTGTGTACATGCATGTTACATATATGTTCACGTGTGTACAGGGTGAGGAGAGATTTGCTGTGATAGTATCCTTGGTACCTGGGGGGTGTTGGAAGAGAGATTTGCAGAGGCAAGGCCACGTGGAATCATGAGGGGTCTTGAGTGTTGGGATAAGGACCAGGGAGGCACTGGAAGCTCCTGAGGAGGGCAGTGGCCCACTGGTCTGCTTGTGCTTCGGGAAACTTCCTCTGGTGATTGGGTGGAGCATGGGTGCAGGCAGGGTTACTGGGCGTGGGTCTCCGGTCTCCTTTAAGAGACTGCACCTGCTGGGGGAGCTTTAGGGGGTGGTGGCAAAGCAACGGAAAGGAGGGAGGGGACGGAGCCCAGGGAGGGCGGAGGAAGAGGTGGCATCTGATCAGGACGGCAGAGTGAGGGTTGGACTCTGGAGGTAGAAGGAGGACGCAGCAGGTGGCTGGAATGCAGTGGGGGAGGGCAGTCTGTTCAGGATGCCTTTGAAGGATTAAAGGGAGGTCTGAGCCGGGAAGGAACATCATTAGTGAGGACTCAGCCCCTGTGCAGTCTTTACCCAGCACTGCGCGCTCAGCTCTGCACGGACAGCGGCCTGGCTTTGGGTGGGCCCTTCGTTTTGTTGTCTGTAAAATGGGGGTGCTCTCAGAACCTGCCTTTGTGGGCCTGCTGTGGCAGGGAGAGGGAAGGGTGTGTGTCCTCACAGGGCTGGGTAGCCTGGCATGGGTGGGGAACACGTGGGGAGTCATGTGCCGGGGCCAGAGGTGGGAAGGTATGGCAGTTCCAAATGCCAGGAAGGATCTCGGCCTCTGTCCCTGGGGTTTGGGGAGCCCCAGAAAGGTCGAGAGCAGGAGAGGAAGCATCAGAGCTGCCCTCTGGAAGATTCCCTCTGGCCGCTGTGCTGAGGGGCTGGAAGAGAAGGAGGCCACAGTAGATGGCAGGGGGAGTGAAGAGGGTGGCCTGTCCTGGTGAGGTGGGGAGGAAGAGGCAAACGTGGGAGACAGTTTGAGGATGGGGATGGCAGACTTGGTGGCTGGTCTACTCATCAGCGTCTGGCGGGAAGTGGAGGTTGCAGCAGGGACCTGAGGCCTGAGCAGGCAGGTGGGGTGGTAGTAATTGTGGCTGGCCGGAGATGTGTGGGTGGGAGTGGGCTTGGGCGAGATGACACCTGTACTGGCCGAGCCTGGGGCATTTGAGGGCTCCTGTGGAGGTGTCCAGCAGGCAAAGGCCGGGTTCTGGGCGACCAGGGCATGAGGCCACGAGATGTAGAAAGGTCAGGGACAGAGCCCGGAGGAGCAGCAGTGTTTAGGGGCTAGGCCTTGGAGGGGTACCCTGCACTGTGCTGGGGTGTGGCCACGAGGCCTCGGGTGAGGCCCCTGCCCTCTCTGGCCTCTGTTTCCTCCCCCATCACATGACCATGGCATGGATGTGCTAAGGGAGCTGCCAGCTCCGACCTTTCCCGAAGTGCCCTCAGGGGTCTGCAGGGGCCCGAGTGAGGCGCCCTGGGGTGGCGGGGGTCCTACATGCCGGGCGCAGGAACGAGTGCGCTGATGGAGTTTGCGCGGCCAGAATTTCCAGAGCACCTGCTGAGAGCCGGTCCCTTGTGTCGGGGGCTGGGCCACTTGGCTGTGGTCCCCACACTCAGAGCGGGTGTGCAATGATGAAGCCCCCAGAAGGCCAGGAGTACTGCCTTATGTTAAGCAACCCCAATCTGTGATAATTTAGATATTTCAGAAGAAATATTAGAGACCGGTTATTTACTTTACACACCAGTTTGCAGGAGGGTTTCCCTAAACAGCAAACGTCCCCAGTGGGTGTGCACTGGGTTCCCATTTGCCCGAGCTCCCTGCTGGCCGGCGAGTTCCTCGCTCACCTTCGTCTCCGCCGCTGGGTGCCGGGAATCCTGGGCCAGGCTCGCTCAGGGGCTCGTCAGACGTGGGGTGTCTGTCTGGTTGGCAGGGTGCAGCCCCTCCGGGGGCCCCAGCACCTTGGGTGTCAGGAGGGCCTTGGAGACACCAAGCCCTCTTAGTCATCAGCTTTGGGTGCCTGGGGGTCGGCAGCACTGGCCTTCCGTTGGCCTTGTGGCGCTCTTGGTGACGGCAGGAGGGGACTCGCACCCTTCTTGTGGCCAAACCCCGAGTGTGCTCCCAGTTCCTTTCCACCCTGGGTTTCTTAGCCCTTCCTGGTACCCCAAAACAGGCCAGAGACCAGGTTTGCCAGCCCGGGGCCTCGTGCGTAGTAGGCCCATAGGAGCATGTGCTATAGTGAAGGGACCCCCAGGTGTTTCATCCACCCCCACAGGTGGAAGCCAGAGCCCCACATGGGGAGGGCCTGGCTGGAGTCCTTGCTGCCTTAGTGGTGGGGGAGCCAGCAAGGGGAAGCCCCTCGCCCCAAGCGCCTGGTGGCAGCAGGGGCCCTGGGAGGGGGGTTGGAGTGAGGCCCAGGGCAGAATGGCTCCGCAGCTCCGTGCTGGTGTGTCTCAGGCTCCTCCGCCTCCCTCAGGGGAGCGGCTTCACCGCTCCAGGCCTCAGTTCCCTCATCTAAGAAATGGGTCTGTCCTGGCTGGTGTGGCTCAGCTGGATGAGTGCCAGCCGGCCTTCGAACTGAAAGGCCTCCGAATCGAAAGCTGGTTTGATTCCCTGTCAGGGATTCAGGCCAGGTCCCCAGTCGGGGGCATGCGAGAGGCAGCTGATCGATGTTTCCCTCACACGTCGACGTCGCTCTCCCTCTCTCTCCCCCCCTTCCCCTCTCTCTAAAAGTAAGCAATAAAACCTTTTTAAATATGTTAAGAACAGAAGAAATGGGTCAGGTGACCCACCACCCTGTTAAGCGTGGGGCTGTGTCCGCACACAGACGGAGGCCAGGGAGGCCTTCGCTGCATCTGCCAGGTTCCCGGCGGCACTGACTGCAGCATGCCGGGGGCTGCTGCTTCAGTCTGACAGGTCTGCTGTTCCCACCGTGCCAGGGGCTGGAGCTGCAGCGGGGCATGCACTGTGCCTGCAGGGCGGCCCCGATGCTGTGGGGGACAGATGCCTGTCATGAGGTCAGATGGGAATGGGGACATTGACTGTAGGAGAGTGGGGAGCCACCTTGGGGAGAACGCAGGAGGAAGGGTCTGGTGTGGACAGCTGGCTCAGGTCCTGTGGGCACTTGCTCTTCAAGGAGGATTTCTGGGTTTAGTCTAGGAGTCACAGAAGCTTCTGGAAGGGTTTTAAGAGTGGGCCGTTCATGGATGCATGATAGATGGTGTTTTGAGAGGCTGTCTGGCAGCTGAACAGAGCAGAGGGAAGAAACCCAGGTGACACCAGGAGGTTCTGGGAGGCCATGGTTGCAATTCAGATAAGAGCCATTGGTGGCCTGGACGCACAGGTGTGTGGCCTGGACAGGTGTCAGGATGGCTTGGGGATGAGGGATAAGGCAGAGGGCAGAGTCAGGTATGATTCAGATGATGGGGCCAAGGCACAGAGAGGTTTGGTGATGGGCCCGCCGTCACGCTGTCAGTGGGTCGGGGAGCGAGGCATCTTCAGGCGGCGGTGGCTTGGCCTGCTCCTGCCAGCGGTGAGCAGCCCCGCACAGAGGTGCCGTGGGGTGGAGGCGGAGATGTGTCAGAGCCCGCAGGGCGATGCTGGCGGCGGCATTCTCACGCTTCACCCGCGGGCCTGCTCAGCGCCAGGCGTCACGGAGATGGATCAGGGGTCTGCCAGGGAATGGGGGCCCGCTTTGTGTGGACACGGCTCCATTGGGCAGAGTGGGCACACAGAGGAACCACCAGGGAAGGAGGGAGCCGGGGCAAGGCGGCATCCGAGGGTCCTGCCTCCGGGCGGCATGGGTGAGGGTGAGGCGCTCAGGACTGCTAGTGAGAGACACCCAGTTTACAGCTGGTGCCAGTGTTTCCTGGGAGATGCCTGGACCTCACCCACCTTGTTTTTCCCACCTGTAAAGTGGAGGTTGTTCTGAGAAGGGTGGGGATATCAGGGCTTAGCAAAGGCCTGGGGCCTGGTCTGAGCTCAGGAGTGCGGGGTGCCAGTACTGTCGTTACCGCCATCGCTGTGTGCGTGCTGCAGCTGATGCCCACCCTCGCTGGCTGTGGGGTCAGGGGCCTCTGCTTTGGGGCCTGTCGTGGTCTCCTGGCCAGCTTAGCCTGGGGGACGGATGATGTCCTGGAGGTGAAGCGCTGGTGCCAGGGCCCGAGGCCCACTGTCTGCAAAGCCCAGGCCCCGCTCTGAGTGGAGGCCACGGGTGGGGAGGATCAGGAAGCTACAGAGAGGGTGGGCCTCTGTTTCGCGGAGAACAGAGAGTTACGTGAGTCCAAGAAAGACAGAGCACAGGGGAGGGATGCAGGAGTCTGCAGAAGGATGGGACGGGGTTGACTTTGAGGAGCTGGGCAGTGCTGAGAGACTGTCCTGTGCCTGATCTTACCGGGTAAACAAACAGGAGGCGCAGAGAGGGTGAGGGCCTGGTTCAAGGTCACACAGCAGCTGGGCTGGGAGCAGACCTGCCTGCTTGTGCGCGGGCCTGGGCACGTCCCCCTCTGTGAAGGAGGGATTTCTCGTTTACCCAGGGAGTTTAATAATGAATGAAGTCGAATGCCTTTAATGCAGGCAGCAGGCCCCAAGTAATAAGGGACTCTGTATTAATTCGGAAGTTAATGAATATGCAGGTGTGTCTGAATGATTAATGGGGCTTCTGAAGGCCTCGGAAAGGCAGATGTGAGCCGCTGATGATGGAAATGTGAATATTTCATACATCTGGGAAGTCGGAGAAACTGAGGGGCCGGTGGGCATTAATGAACAGAGGACCCCGGCTCCACAGAAGGCTGAACACGCAGACACTTAGTGGGTGTCATGGCCAAGTGCGCTCACTGCTTGCTGTGTGGTCTCAAACAGGTCCCTGGATCTCTCTGAGCCTCAGTTTCCTCCTCTGCAGAGCGGGCACAAAAACGGTGCCTGCTTCCTAGGATCCTGAGGACGAAAGGGGTGACAAGTCCTTAGCACAGGGGCAGACACAGTCCGTGCCTCCGATACCTGCCCCAGCCATTCCAGAAAAGAGGGCAGAGGAATGTTGAGGAAGGCCCAGGAAAGTATAAGCATGACAATTAAATTCCCCTAAATTTAAAACCAAGAGTGGACTGACCTTTCGGTTTGTAGAAGGGACGTCTCTCATCAGCCTTCCCCTCGGCTCCTTGCTGCAGTCGTGTGGGGTGGGGCAGAGGAGATGGGTCTTGGGAAAGCTGGGGCTCAGAGAGGGCGGTCCCTGCCCAAGTCCTCCAGGCACCTGGGGCAGCGTCGGGCCTGGGGCCCACGTCCACATGCCTTGCCCATGAATCTCAGGGCCTGGAGGGGGGACCACCAGCCAGCGAGAGGGCCCCTCCGTGCGTGGACCAGAGAGGGCCTCCAGAGCATGACGGGCCTGCGGCTGGTCCACATCACCACTTGGAGCCTCAGTTTCCCCATGTGGCGGGTGGGGGTCTGTCTGCCAGCCAGGGCTCGTTTGAGGCTTTGATGAGGAAGCAGGGCACCCACCCCTCCCTTGCACCTGGTTTTGGGGGCGGTGGTCCCAGACTCTGCGAACGTTGTCCCTGGGGTGCTTGGAGCACCTGTGCTGGGAGTTTCTATGCACCAGCCCTGTCTCGTGTCTGGGGAGCAGTGGGTGCTGGGCCACTTTGTGGCTTCGGGGTCTTGGGTGCACCCCTCAGCCTCTCAGCCTTCCCTTCTTCATCCTTCAAGTGGCTGTAACAGTGCGGCTGTTGTGTGTTGAGTGTGTGGGCCCGGCGCACAGTTGGCGGTGGATGAAGTGAGATGCCCCCCTGCCCGCCGTTCCCCCTGCCCCAGGCCCATGCCACAGCCCTGTGCTTGGGCGGGCGCCCTGTTTTATGCTCTCACGGTGACTTATTAGCTTGTGAACATTTGTGGGCACGGTGTTGGGCCCTCCCTGTCCCTGTCCCTCTCCAGGCAGAAGGCAGGGCCCCTGGATGCAAGCTGGGATGGGCCTCCGGAGTCGGCCCTCCCAGGAGAGGGCCGGGTGTGGGGGAGGGGGAGGTGCTGGTTTGTCTCGCTGTCTTACCGGCTGGAGCTCCCACCCGGGGCTGTCCTTTAGCTGGAAGTCCTCAGCTTGCAGCAGGAGGCGCTGAAAGAACGGTTGTTGGAATGACTGAGGGAGTGAATGAGGGAATGGCTGGGGTCTAGGCTCCTTTCCCTGTCTCTCCCCGGCCCCAGCCAGTGAGCAGGGGCACAGCCAAGCCCCTCCCTTGCCTGTCCCAGGCTGGCCCAGAGTGAGCCCGTCTTGCATCCTTCCCTTCTCCTCTCCAGGTCTCTGGCTGGGGCACCGAGGGCCTCCCTCCCATCTGCCTGGCTGGGTCAGGGAATGACAGGGTGTTGTGTACCCCGTGGTCATGGGGTAGCATGCTGTTACCCAAGGCCCAAGGGGAGAGGACTATGGGGCACGACTAGGGGTACACACCCCTGACCTGCTGCTGGGGCGTGGCCCTGGCCTGCTGGCCTGGCTGTGTACTTACAGTCTGCCAATCTACGCTAACACCGCGGCCAGCCCAGGCCTTTGCAGCCTGGAGATCTTGGTGTGCCTTTGAACCCTCTGGGGGCTGTGGAATCAGAGCCCACCCCAGTGGGAAGGGAGGACATGGCTTCTCACTTTTCCCCTTCCCAGCCCTGGGGCTCCTGCTGCACCCGGGCCGGGCCTGGGCCGGGCCACCCCGTGGTGGGCTCGACCTGCGCCTTCGTTTGGGGTTTGTTGCCGCGCCTCGCTCCCCTCCAGCGTTGCAGGGGGACTGTGGGTACAACATGGCATCAGGTGCATGAGCTGCGCCCAGGCCTCGGGCAAGCCACCCCCTCTCCAAGCCTCAGTTTCCTTATCTGCCCTTGAGTTTCCTTGTTGGGCACACCGCCCACCCGAGTTTGCGGGTCAGCCTCTGAGCACAGTGCTCGGGAAGGGAAGTTGCTGTTTGTGCGCCTGGCCTCACTCCAGTCCTCGTCGCAAACGGTCCTTGGAGCCCCCAGGGGCTGGAGTGTCATCTTCACTGGACAGATGAGGCCACCAAGGCCCTAGGGGTGGAATGGCTTGCCAGGGCCATACGGCCCGTTGGGACAGAATTCGGACTTGTCTAAGTCCGAATTTTCCAGCTTCCCAGACCCCGTTTCCCTCCCAGGGCCCTTACGGTCCTTGGGAGGCCAGACTCCTCCCCCTGCCAGCTTGGTTCCCGCCCCCGTCGCCACGGGAACAGCTCCACTAACTCTATGCTTCTCTTACAGAGCAGAGACGACTGGCTGTCCTGAGCGCAATTCAATTCAACAGACATTTACTGAGTGCCTACTATGCGCCAGGCCTTAGGCTAGGCACTAGGGTGGGGGAGCAGAGAGGAAGATGAGGGTCCTGTCCTCAGGTAGCTCTGGGCTGGGGGACCCGGAGAGGACAGGTGAGGGCTGAACAGCAGCTCAGAGCTGGGAGAGAAGCTGTCTGCCAGGCTGGAAGCAGCAGAGCCCTGGGTTCAAGTACATCCCTGGGGAGCTTCTGTCCCTCAGCTGTGCTTCAGTTTGCCCATCTGTAAAGCAGGGGGAGAAGAGCTGGGGTGAAACGACCCCTAGGATCTTTCCAGGATTCCATGGGGATGGACCAGGGGACGGGGGTAGAGCAGGGAGGCTATCACTCTCCCTGCAGAAATCTTGGAAAGCTTCTCAGAGGAGGAGGCACGAAGTCTGGGCTACAGAGGGTGGGGAAGTGTGGGAATGGCACCCCAGGCTCAGGAGCAGCGTGAACAGAGGCCCAGGGGGCACATGCAGATGGTCAACCTTGCCACTCCCCAGGCTGTGAAGGGGTGTTGTGGGGTGTGAGCTTAGAGAGGGAGGGAGGGGCCCAAGGGCTACACTTTGGGGTGTGAGCTCTATTTTGTGGGCTGTTGAAGGGGAGAGTCAAGAGCAGATGGTCCTGCTTTGTCCTGAGCCCTTCTCTCCTCTCTCCCTGGCATGTGCTTGAGGATCACGCTCCTGTAGTAGCTCGTGGCCGTGGTCGTGCCTGTACCGTACCAGGCACTTCATACCTGGTCCCGCTGCAGCCCTAGTGAGTGGGTATTCGGGGCCCACTTCACAGGTGGGGGCAGCTAGGCTGAGATAAGGGAGTTTTTGCCCAAGGTCATGATCTGACGCCCCAACCCCCATGCTTCTCTCATCAGCACTCACTAAAGTGGGGGTCTCTGCCCTGTGTGACATCTCCCATCCTAGGAAACCCCCAAGATTCGGGGAGTGCCTGCCAAGGGCACTGCAGATGGGTCTGGAGGGGCGGTGGGAGTCCCTCAGATGTCGTTGGCAGGACTGGTGCTCTCCAACCCCCCCCCCCAGGGACCCTCTGAAATGGGGAGTGAGACGGGGCTCCTTCCCACCCTACAGATGAGCAGCCCAAGGCCCTGGGAGTCATGTGGTTAGTTCAAGGTCATGACAATGACAGCCTGGGTAGGGAACCCCATCTCCTCAGTTCTTATCTTGGTTCAAGTCCCTTAAGGTTCGTGCAGCAGCTGACCCCCACAGCCCTCCGCAGGGAGTGGAAGAGACTGGCACTGGAATCACAGACCTGGGTTCAAATCCTGGTTTTGTCTTGCACAAACGGTGTGATCTTGAGCAAGTCATGAATCACTCTGAGCCTCGGTTTCCTTATCTATAAAGGGAGAGAGCAGGCCTCTGTCGTTCAGTCACGAACAGGTGTCCGTTGAGCACCCACTGGGTGCCTGGTGTGGGGCTGTAACAGAGGATCTGGGCCTTTCTTCGGATAACTCAGTCCAGGAATACACGCAGCAGTTGTGATGTCGGTCATCATGGAGAAAGCCCAGGGGGCTGTGGGAACCCCCCACAAGATCCCAACCAGGCTGTTATAATTGGTGAGGGGAGGCAGGAGGGCAGGAGAGGAGAGCAGGAACAGCTCCGCAGGCCCCACGGGCAGGACTTCCAATACCTGTTGCTGGAATTTTCCCTGATCAGTAGGCACCAGTGAAGGCTTTTGAGCAGGAGAGTGCCACGCTCAGATTTCCATTTCCGCACTTGCTTATCCTGGCTAGACTGGAGGCAGAGACCAGCGAGGACACTAACTGAGAGGTTCGCTGAGGCGGGGGAAGGCGGCTGGAGCAGAGCAGGGGCAGTGAGTGGGGACACACACAGGACTTTTGGCTGCAGGGGCTGAGCGGCCGTGGGTGCTGCTGGCTGGTCTGGGAATGGGGGACAGAGCAGCGGTGGGGCACGGGTGGGCTCAGAAGGTGAGCCCAGTAGTGGACGTGGGTGAGTGGCCGGGGAGGAGGCAGCCAGGATGCAGCGGCCAGGGCCTGGTCAGCGCATCAGATTGATGAAGGAAGCCACAAGAGGGTATGAGAAGGAGAGCAGAGGGCTGGGACCGGGACCCCAGGGAAGGCCAAGGAGCTGGAGGAGGCGCAGCCTGGGGGGCAGGGGAAAGCCAGAAGGCAGGCGTCAGGAAGTTACGGAAGTCACATGTGTCAAGCACTTTTTCCAGTGCCAGGTGCGAGGAGGGGCCCGGGAGGGCCAGTCCCCACCTGTCTCTTCGGCAGAGAGCAGGCCGGGCAGGGGAGGCAGAACCTCGCCTGCCCCTTGCCATCTGGAGGAGGAAGGCGTTGGAGGAAGGAAAGGGGAAGAAACATGTGCATGCATAACAAGGTGCGGTGAGGGCGAGAGAAGGGAGGACGAGGGAGCCAAGCAGGAGCCAGAGAGAGAAATTACCGTATGCCAGGACCTTGTTATTCAACCCAGTTTTCAAAGGCCCGCAGCTGTCATGCTGAGATAATCCGTTAATTATGGCCGCCATTGTGCTTTGGCAATGGGGGTGAAGCAGAGGCTGGGGACCAGGCTGAAGGGGTGTGGGGAGCAGGTCCTGGGGGGCGCTAGACCCACGAGAGGGGGCAGGGACAAGTGCAGAGGGGTGTGCTGCCTTCCAGAATGAAAGGAAGACCCTGTCAGGGGCCAGACCTCACCCATTGCCTGCCGCCAGTGTCTCATTGGTGGGTGATGGGGACCCAGGCCACCGTAACCACCCCGGCAGCAGCCAGCCCTCCTAAGCACGTCCTGTGTGCCGGACCCTCTGAGGCAGTGCCCTTCCAGTCCCACTTTACAGAAGAGGAGGCTGAGACTCAGAGGAAAGGAGCCGCTTGCCAGGGCCACGCTGTTGGTTCAGGGGCAGAGCTGGGATTTGAGCGGAATGTGGCCACCCTTCCAGGAGAACCTCAGGGAGGGCCGGCCTCCTAGGACTGGCCACACTGACTTGGTGGCTGCGAGTCCCGAGGGATGGCATCTGCACAGCCTGCAGCCGTGGGGTGGCCCTCTCTCGGGTGTTCCTGGGGCTCCTCTGAAGGGACAGAGCTTCCTTGTTCTCCAGTGCTACAGCTGCAGGCCTCCGTGGGCTCCCCCGCCCGCCCCCACCCCCGCCCCAGAGAAACCAGTCTCAATGCCAGGAGAGCGACCCCTTGTGGCCACATGGTTCAGTTGTGGTGGGCTGTGGCCCCCATGGTTCATGGGCCCTGGGTGCCAGGGCCTGGAGAGGCAGTGGGGAGGACAGGCGGGAGTCCCAGGTGAGCGGAGTGAGGGGAGCCCGAAGTCTGTGGGAAGAAGGATGGGAGCGAGGAGCCATTCCAGAACCCCAAGAGCCTTTTGCTGCAGGCCCTGCCCTGGGCTGTGGCTCCAGCAGCTGAGGCCTGAGGCCTGGTGTCCACACCAGTCTTGGCTGGAACCTCAGCCCAGGCCAGCTGGCAGTGTTAGACGGGGTGGGAATTGTATCTGGGAGTGAGTAACCTGTTAAGCCCTACAGGGGTCCCAAATGCGACCCAGCAACCCAAGCAGCATTGTTGGAGAGCCAGGAGCCCCACAGGGTAACAGGCAGGTGTGGGGGCCATCTGGGTGCTCCCCTGGTTTGGGGTTCCTACCCCAGTGGGCCTGCTTGAATGGAGCCAAGCTAGTGGGGGTTGCAGACGGGGTAGGGCAGCTTGAAGTTCTGCAGAACTGGTGACCACAGAGACCAAAACTCAGTAGACGTTTGGGACCAAGGACCTGTAGATACAGCATAGAGCTCCTGAGCCCCCCAAAAGACCCAGGGCCACCAAAACAATGAAGCAGGGATGGTGGCACCCTTGGGTCCTGGACTGGGAGACTCATGGGATCCCCCCACATAGGCTGGGTTTCTAACCGTCCCCACTCTGGGATTTCCTCTCTCACCAGCCTAGAAAACTCCAGGACCCAGGGGCCAGGGGGACCCTCAGCCAGAGAGGCAGGGAGGAGGGTGGGCCCGCGGGGGCCAATGGCCCCCACTCTGTTCCCGAGAGGATGCCAGATCCCTGGCAGCCACGTCTCCCAGCGTTTCCAGGGGATTCCAGAAATGGGGATTTAAAAAATAAAATCTCCCAAGTTTGCAACTTTGGCAACTAATTAAAAAAAAAGAAATCTAAAAACGACTGCCCAGATGAAACAGGATTGCACAGCGTCTCCTGACCCAGCGCCCAGTGCCAGAGAAGGTCAAGGTCATTGTGGAGCAGTGTCCACCCCAGTGAAGTGGGATAACAATAAGGCTGTGCTGAGGGTTAATGTGAGATGCACTTAGGCCCCACCCACGACTGTTTTCATCTTGGCCCGGGCTGTGCACCCCTTTCCCCTCAGGCTGCCTCTGATGGGGCCGCACTCCCCACCACCCAGAGCCTCCACATCTCCCGGTGGGCGCCTGCTGCGTCACTCGGCCTTGGCACAGCCCTGAGGATGTTGGAAGGCAGGGAAATGTTCACCCCGTGGGGCCCTGCAGGAGGAGCAGGTGGAGGAGGCAGAGCCGGAGGGTGGGCCTAGCTGGCGCCTAGTACATAGTAGGTGCTCCATAAATGTTTATTGAATGAATGAATGGAGGCCATGCAGGCAGAGGCAGCCGCGTGTGCGCAGGCATTGGTGAAAGAGCGGGTCCAGTGGAGACTGGTGAGTAGTGCCCGGGGCTACAGCTGAGTGGGGGCCTGGGGTTTGCTGGAGCCAAGGCCAAGAGGCCAGCAGGGGCCAGGTGGGGGAGGCAGGGGCCAGGTGAGGAAGCAGGGGTCAGGCGGGGAGGCAGGGGTCAGCTGGGGGGACAGGGGTCAGCTGGGTGAGGTAGGGGTCAGCTGGGAGAAGCAGGCATCTGATTAGCCTGGAGGATTCTTGGAAAGCTGGAAATGACCCCTAGGGTGGGAGTAAGAGATGGACTTTTAATATAGCTCACGCTTGGCTGTGGGCAGGAGGATCACACTGCCAAGTGCCTAGGGGTGGGTGGGGTGGGTGCTGGGCCGCTTGGGGCTGGGGAGTGGGCTCCGGGGAGTGGGCTGCATGACCTTGGCCATCTGTGAAACCAGTGGCAGGCTGCTGGGTGGTTTCTAAGGCCAAGCCTTTTGGTAAAAACCCTCCCATCCTCCTGCCTACTTCCTTCCACTAAGGCCTAGACACAGCACAGGTGCTGATAACAGACATGACACCCTGGGGGCAGGGGAGGCCCAGGGACCGCTGAGTGCATGGGGGGTGACCCAGTGGGCAGTTTACTAAAGGCTTTGGGACGGGTCAGTGAGGCAGAGACACGTGCACACAGCTCTTCTCCCCGAACAGATGAGGAAACTGAGGCCCAGAGGGGTCAGGCACTGACCTGCCCAAGGTTGCACAGCCAGCCTGCCCTCAGTGTGGCGTAACTGCCTGTAGCCCTGCCCCGCCCCCTGCTTGGGCCAAGGTCCCTGGGCTGGAGAGGGGCACCGTGCACTGGGGGCTCTCGGACCCTGTCGCTGTCAGCTCTTGCTGCCGTTGGTGCAGTGCCCTCCTTATTGATTGAGCTCTTCGGGTAAGTGGGTACTCAGTGCGGTGCTGGGTGCGTAGTAAGTGTGCAGTGAGTGTGTGGGTGTGGATGGAACGTGGGTGAGTGTGTATGTAGCTGGCTGGACCACCTGCCCCAGGGGTGAGCTGCAGGCCTGCTTCCTTTTCCCTAGGGACATGGACTCGGGTGCGGCCCGCTTGCCTGGTGCAGGGCGGCCCAGAGCTGGGAGCGGGCGCCGGGCGTCGAGGGGCAGCACCCAGCTCCCCTGGGAGGGGAGCAGCTGGCACAAAGGCATGAGCCTAATGAGACGTGATTGAATGGGGGCAGACAGACACCCGGCACCTCCAGTGAAACCCAAACAGAGGACGTGCTGCGGGCGTTGCCACTGCGTGGCAGGGTGTGTGAGGGGTTTGGTTGACATCTGGGACAGTGAGGTGAGACACAACACTGGCACGCTCACGCTGCTCCGACAAGCGGGGTCCAGAGCCAGCGAGGCGGGGCCCCGGGGCCCACCACTGCTCAGGCCGCACAGCACAGATGTTTGGTGTTGGGCTACCCACTTTTTGGAGGGATCTTGACACCAAGCATGGCCCTGGGCAGTGGGACCTGAGGGTGGGGCACTGGACACCACGGCGCAGGAAGAGCAGGGGAGGACGTGAGGCTGTGTGCCTTGGATAAGCTGACTGCAGGGGCACGAGGTAGCAGATTAGCAGACATCAAAAGGGCCTATGAGGGGCACATTGGCTGTGTTCTTAGGGGCCCCAGGCAGCATTGGGACTAACGCACAGAGGTGCACGGAGCCAGATTTGGCTTTGTAATATAAGAAGAAATTTCTAACACTCGGAGCTGGTCAAGGCACTAAGTAGCCTCAGATGGGTGCTGAGATCCCTGTCATTGGAGGTATGCAAGTCTGGGGGAGACCGCCTCTGCAGGGATTCTGGAAAGTCTGACAATTATAAGAGCTCAGGCTGCTCCAGGTTCCTGGCTGCGTGGTCTTGGGTAGGTCGTTGCACCTCTCCGAGCTGGTTTCTTCACCTGCAAAATGGGGGTTGTGGGGCCCTCCTAAAAGGAGGGCTCAGCACACTTCTGGCACAATGTGGGCACCCTGACAGAAGTGGGGTTCCTCCCTCTGATAGCACCCTGTCCCTAGTTCTAAGCTCTCGTCCCACACATCCTGTCCTGGGCATGTGCTCCATGCGTGCCTAAGGCCTGGAGGTCACAGCAGTGAGGAGGGCGGAGCCTGCTTTGACTGCATGATGGAGCGGGGCAGGGAGGGTGCGACCATAAAGAAATGGTGCTAGGCAGCGGTGAGAGCTCTGAATATGGACCGAAGGCAGGGTAGAATGACCAGCAGGTCATCTCAGATTCGGTGTCAGGGAAGGGTAGGGCTGGGAGAGTAGCTGAGCAGATACCTGAATGGGATAATGAGTCGTTCATATATGGTGGGGGTGGGGCAGGGGGCATTTCCAGCAGAGAAAAGAGCACGTGCAAAGGCCCTGAGGTGGGAGTGGGTATGGGGGTTTGAGGAGCGCGGCTGGCCTGGAACCAGTACATCCTGATTGGTGGAGAAGTTGGAGTCTCTCTCGGTGTCTGCACAGTCCGTGCCAGCACACTCCCCTGCTAGGGAGGGGGGTGCTGTCTCAGGGGGCGGGAGACCCACCAGGCAGCCCACACATGTCCAGTCCCTGCTGTGGGCCCAGCTATTTAGAGGGAGCTGGGGAAGCAGGGAACCTCAGTTGCCTCGTCTGTAAAGTGAGGCCAACAGGGCCAGCCATGCAGGGTGGTGCAAGGTTTAAGGAACACACATGTCAGACTCAAATGAGCCACTGGGCAAGGGCCAGCAGAACCTGTCTCACGAGTGAGGAGACCGAAGCTCAGAGAGGCTAATTCATGTGCCCTGTATGGCACAGCTCAGCGTTCACTCCGAGGACCCTCTGCCTCCGGCATTTTTCTTCCCACACATTTTCTCTCTGCCCTGCAGCTGGGGCTCACTGTACCTGAAACCCCAACGTTTCACCTACCAAGCAACAGCTTGTTGATGAAAGCATAGCTATCCCGTTGTAGAGGCAGGAATCAAGGCCCAGTGCAGCCTGACAGAGGAGCCCTGGGGAGGTGGAGGCAGAGACAGGAATGCCCGGTGTCCAGCCCCAGGCGGTGGCAGGCTTTGTCCCAGAGGGCACAGTGTTAGTAGCCCGTCTCTGGGGCCCCTGAACCAGAGCTGTGCTTCCAGCTCAGACAGATGAGGTGGCCGCCTGTCCCAGGGGTTCTGGCTGGGCCCTGGGAGTCCCCGAGCCTCCTGATCCTGGGTAATGGCATGGACATGGACAGCAACAATGGCACCTTGGGGAGCCTTGGCCAGCTCATCCCGGGCAGGAGCTCATGCCAGGGCTTATCGGCGGTAGCAGATGGGATTTCCCTGGCTAAGCCTCAAGTCCTGGGAGGCTGGAACACGCACCGCCTACCCCACTCGGTCCCTGGACCCCTCCAGTGTCCCCGTGGGAGTGTGGCCCCACGAGCAGGAGCCCATGGTGGTGCCTGTGCCGGGCATCCGCTCTGTGCGAGGATGCCTGACTCCACTGTGTCCCGGGGTTTTGGAGGAGCCCTGGCAGAGCACTCCTCTTGGCACTCCAGTGGGGAAACTGAGGTTTGGAGAGGTCTCCGAGCTAGCCAGCCCTGTGCCTCCCTGGCAGACCTCTGCTCACCCCACCCCTCAGCCAGGGGACATTCAGGCAGACCTCACGCTGGCCATCCTCTCACGGCCCAGGGAGGGGAGGCCAAGGATGCTGCGCCCTGGGGTGCAGGCAACCCTGTGTGGAGAAGATGCACGCTAGCTCGCTGCAGCCCTCAGAGGCGGGGATTATTCATCCCACTTCCCGGGCGAAGACACAGGTCCGTGCCCCGTGTCCCTGGGGGGCTCACAGGGGCCATGCCAGGGCAGCAGGTCCCAGCAAACTCAAGATCGGCAGGTCAGGATCTGTTGCTGCCACCCTGGGTCCTGAGCCTGACCCACCACCAGCAGCACATGTCCCTTCTCCAGTGCTGGCCTCAGTTTCCCCTCTGGGAAGGGCTGGGAGTGGCTGAACAAGGGCTCCTCCTTCTTCCAGCTCCAATGTGCTAGGGTTCTGAGGGTCCCTGAGCCTTTGGCACCTGAAGAAGAAAGGTGCAGAAATCAACCACTGACTTGGGGGAGGGGGTGTTGCTGAGGCCCCGAGCGCGGGGCGTGTACCCAGAGTGGCACAGACCTGCTGTGTGGTGCCCGCTCTGAACTGAGGCCCTGCCTCAGCTCTGAACCCAGACCCACTGGGGCTCGCTGACTTCTCACCTCTCCCCCCATCCAACGGTGTCCTCCCGAGAAGGCATATCACACGGCGTGTAGCCAGCGGGACTCGGGCCCGCCCCGAGGTCCCTCAGTCCCCCAGCCTTGCCATGTGGCTTCTCTCAGTGGTGGAAGGACAGAGGGACCCTTAATGAGGTGCTGGCGGGGCACCCCTGGCCAGAGGCTCCTCATTGCCCCACACCTGTGTTTGGGAGGAGCTGGCGCAGTGCAGGCGGGCGGGTGGAGGGGGCCCCTGCAGGCCAGGTCAGCTGGGAGCGCTGCTCTGTGCCAGCCAGGTCCCTGGCCGGGACTGTGCCATCAGCCACACCTTGCCAGCGTTAGCACCATTTAGGCCCAGGACGGAAAAGGCCTCTGCTTCCAGCAGCTGCATCCTGCCACTTCCCCCTCCCTCTGTGCCGGTCACAGGCTGCATTTCAGTGGCTCAGCTTGGCCCGGTGTCATCTGTCTCCCTGTCCCTGGGTAGGTGGGCGGGGGGGGGCAGCGGGTGCTCGGTCTCCGCCTGTGCCAGCCCCCCATCTGTCTTCTCACTGTGCTGCTCTGCAGGCCCGTCGAGGTCGGTTCCTCCGCCTGTCCCTGCTCAGCTGTCTCCCCGTTGTTGCTTTTTCTGTCCTATCTGCCCTTCCTTTCTCTCCCCTGCCCCTCGGGTGTGTGGGGGGCAGCATCCTGCTCCTCCCACTAGTGTGTGTGCTGTGGAGAGCCCCCTCGGAGCGGGGGAAGGGCGTGATCCTCAAGACCCCAGCCCTGGGCCCAAGAGATCCCCCTCGGGCCAGCACCGGTCACTCACATCTTCAGTGGGCACACGGCAGGCTGGGCCCGAGTGCTGCTGTCAGTGCCGCCGTCAGACCCGTCCGCACCCTTCCCGGGCTGCGTCAGGCCTCCGCGGGTGGTGGGCAGGCAGCCCAGGACAAGGACGGGCACAGGGTAGCTGACGCATGCACGCAGGACAGGGTGGTGGGGGACCCTTCCCTCCTGTGTCTGAGTCACGGCTGAGAGTCCTGCAGACCAGGAGGAGTGGGGGAGAGGCCGCAGGCAGGGCCACCTGGAGGACTCCTGTGGGCAGAGCTCAGAGTGGCTGTGGCGGGAGTTGGGAAGGGAAGAGATGGGACAGGATTGGCCCCCACCCCCAGCCTGGGCCCTTCTGCTACTCCCCTCCCCTCCCCCTCACAGCCTTTTCATATTCTCCCAGCTCGGCCTGGGCTGTCCCAGGTGCCAGCAGCTCCGCTTCGCCCAACAGCCCCTGGACCTGGCTGAGGAGGGCGCTGGTTTAAGCAATTAGGATCTGAGGAGAGGGGGGCGGGGGCAGGGGAAGGTCTGTGGGCTAAGGTTGCACATGTGTGTGTGCATATATATACATACATGTGCTAAATGTGAACACAGAGGCAGGCGTTTGCCCATGTCCCCAATGGTCCCCCCCGCACACCCACGTTTACTCTCAAGTACCCCTGTAGCTGGCCACCAGGGCACGTAGCCTGTGCACACAGGCATGGGTGTGTGCTCACGCCTGCCCGCACATCCGTCTCTGGTGCCTGTCCGCGCCCCCTGCACTGGCGCTCTGAGCCGCACGCACCTGCGTGCGCACCTGCATACAAATGTGGTCCCCAGACGTTTCCAGCTGGAGGAGGTGTGGGCGGAGAGGGTTTTCTGACAGGGCGAGCTTGGGGACTCGGCCTCCTTCAGTGCAACCTCACCGTCTGTGTGTGCACGTGTGTGTGTGTGCATGTGGGGTCAGGAGAGGACCCGGGCCCCGGAAGGGGTGGGACTCTCCCCTAGGAGCCGGCGGCCACCGGGGCCCAGGCCTCCGACTCCAGTCCTCGGCCCGCATTGCGCAGCCAAGGACAGGGAGGCTGGCAGCTGCCTCTCGGCGCCCCACCCCCACCCCTGCCCGGCCCCTGGTCCCTGGCTGCTCCTGCAGGGAGGGCACTGGGAGGTGTGCGGCAACCTCTCCTGCAGGTCCTGATGATCACAGCCTCTGACTCCAGGTTTCATCTGAGGGGTCATCTGGGCACCCCCGTCAGCTGCTGCCTCAACAAAAACCTCCTGCTTGGACCTCTTTGGGCACGTTTCTCTCCCGCTCCTCTTTCCTCTGTCCCAGCAGCCCCCTGAGGTTAGGGCTGCAAATTGGTTTTACTTTAAAGACAAAGGTTTAATATTTTTTTTTCTCAAAGCGTTCTTCTTCCTGGAGTTTCCCGGGAGGAGGGGCAGGAAACAGAGGTGACTCTTGGGAACAGCCTTTGGCTTGCTCTCTCCAAACATGGGCTTCTCCTACCTCATCTTCACATCCCTGGCCATGGCCCAGGGTTGGGAGAGGAGCACTGGGCGGGAGCCGGGGCCCCACCTGGCTGGGGGCTGAGTCTGGTTCCCTAGGCCACCAGGACAAAGCCTCCCCCGGTCTGGGGCTCGGTTTCTCCGCTTGGAAAATGAGGGTCTGCAGGCTCTGAGCCCTGCGCTGCCCCCTGCCCGTCTGTATCTTGGGCAAGGGCAGCCCAGCTCACCTCACTTCTTCCCCCGCAGATGGCCAGGCAGGGACCGGGTCCCTGCTTTATGGATGTGGAGACAGACTCAGGTGGTGTGCTTGGTCTACCTAATTGGGCCCAGTGGGCTGGGCTCCAGACCTTGTGATTGCCGCTGCCTCGGGAGCCTTGATCCTGGCCCAAGCTGTGCCGTGTGACTCACGGCAAGTCCCTGCCTTTCTCCAGGGGAGCTCTGATCCTGGGATTCTGGAAGCCTCTGGCCTGTATGCCTGCCTGAGGGCTCCCCTGCCACCCCCACCCCATCTTTGAAGAGGTGGGTTTGGGGGGGGTGTCTGGCTTCTCCCACTTGCCCTCTCTTTCCCCCGGCTCTGCTCCTGTCTGTAATGGGAGCTTGTCCGTGTCCTCCCTTGCCGGAGACCCCAGTCTCCGCACCCCCCTTCCTGGGGGGCCCACAGCCACGCTGCTCTGCTCCCCTCCCCCATGGAATCCAAGACAAGGGAATTATTTTTGGAACAAGAGCAGTTACACAACAAATGAATTATTTATCTCTGGGCATGGAGGAGAGGAGGCATTTTGCTGGGCTTCTTAATTCCTTTTCTGGATCGGAGGGTGCCTGCCCAGGTGCGTGGCCACGTGTGTGCGGCCCGTGCACTCGTGTGTGTGTGTATGTACCTGTCCGTGTGTGTGCCGTGGAGTCTGGTTCACGTGGGGCGAGTGGGTTTTTGTGTGGGTCGAGTGTGCTAGGCCGTGTGTGTGAGTGCATGTGAGCGTGTGTGCACCTGACCCGTTAACTTGCCAGTCTCCCTCCTGTGCCCACTGTCCTCGGATTTTGCCCCTTCTCTCCGTTCCCTCCCTTGCCACCCACCACATTCCCTTCTTTTGTGTCAGGGACCCAGGGTACTACTGGCACAGAGGACGGCCCGGCGGGAGGGGGTGGAGAAGGGACTGGGGGCCTGCACTGGACTTCGAGGGGCCGCCCTGAGCCTGCACACTGATCTGTCACCCCCTTTTCCGTGCTGCCTTTCAGGAACCAGGTGACAGATGGGTCTCTTCCTTCCTGCCCCTGTCTCACTTGCTCCCCCTCAGAGCTCCACTCTCCAGTCTTCCATGGGCATCGCCTGAAGTTCTGAGCCCCGAACCTGAGGAGGAAGGAGAGGAGGAGGAGGAGGGAGAGGAAGTCAAGCCCGGAGAGCCGGCGCACGTTCCCAGCAGAAGAGCAACGTGGGGAGCAGGCTGTGGCGCCCGCAGCGCCCCTGGCCCCGGCCTGGCCGTGGTGCCCGGCGCCTGCTGGTAGCGCCCCAGAAGGCCCCCGACGGTTGGCCCTGGCGGTGCCTGCCTCACCTGGGGCCCCTGTGCTGGGGGTCGCCCCCAAGATGGTGGCGGCCCCAGGGAGGACTGTGCTGCCAGCCCCAGCGTCCGGCCGCTAGGCCCTCCCTGCCCCTCACCCCTCACCCCGCCCGCGGGGGGGCGTGGCCAGCGCCATGCTGCGCCTGGGGCTGTGCGCCGCCGCGCTGCTGTGCGTGTGCGGGCCCGGCGCCGTGCGTGCCGACTGCTGGCTCATCGAGGGCGACAAGGGGTACGTGTGGCTGGCCATCTGCAGCCAGAACCAGCCGCCCTACGAGACCATCCCGCAGCACATCAACAGCACCGTGCACGACCTGCGGCTCAACGAGAACAAGCTCAAGGCCGTGTTCTACTCGTCGCTCAACCGCTTCGGGAACCTCACCGACCTCAACCTCACCAAGAACGAGATCTCCTACATCGAGGACGGCGCCTTCCTGGGCCAGTCGAGCCTGCAGGTGCTGCAGCTGGGCTACAACAAGCTCAGCAACCTGACCGAGGGCATGCTGCGCGGCATGGGCCGCCTGCAGTTCCTCTTCGTGCAGCACAACCTCATCGAGGTGGTGACGCCCGCCGCCTTCTCCGAGTGCCCGAGCCTCATCAGCATTGACCTGTCCTCCAACCGCCTCAGCCGCTTGGACGGCGCCACCTTCGCCAGCCTGGCCAGCCTCATGGTGTGCGAGCTGGCCGGCAACCCCTTCAACTGTGAGTGCGACCTCTACGGCTTCCTTACCTGGCTCGTGGTCTTCAACAACGTCACCAAGAACTACGACCGCTTGCAGTGTGAGTCGCCCCGCGAGTTCGCCGGCTACCCGCTGCTGGTGCCCCGGCCCTACCACAGCCTCAACGCCATCACCGTGCTCCAGGCCAAGTGCCGCAATGGCTCGCTGCCCTCCCGGCTCGACAGCCACCCCACGCCCTACTCCACTGACGCCCAGCGGGAGCCGGATGAGAACTCAGGCTTCAACCCCGACGACATCCTTTCGGTGGAGCCGCCGGCCTCCTCCACCACGGACGCGTCCGCCGGGCCCGCCATCAAGCTGCACCACGTCACCTTCACCTCCGCCACCCTGGTGGTCATCATCCCACACCCCTACAGCAAGATGTACGTCCTGGTCCAGTACAACAACAGCTACTTCTCCGACGTCATGACGCTCAAGAACAAGAAGGAGATCGTCACCCTGGACAAGCTGCGGGCGCACACCGAGTACACCTTCTGCGTGACCTCGCTGCGGAACAGCCGCCGCTTCAACCACACCTGCCTGGCCTTCACCACGCGGGACCCGGTCCCGGGCGACCTGGCGCCCAGCACCTCCACCACCACCCACTACATCATGACCATCCTGGGCTGCCTCTTCGGCATGGTCATCGTGCTGGGCGCCGTCTACTACTGCCTGCGCAGGCGGCGCATGCAGGAGGAGAAGCAGAAGTCGGTCAAGGTCAAGAAGACCATCCTGGAGATGCGCTATGGTGCCGAAGTGGAGGCCGGGTCCGTGGTTCATGCCGCGCAGAAGCTGGGCGAGCCCCCAGTGCTGCCCGTGTCCCGCATGTCCTCCATCCCCTCCATAATCGGGGAGAAGCTGCCCACCTCCAAGGGGCTGGAGGCCGGGCTGGATACACCCAAGGTGGCCACCAAGGGCAACTACATCGAGGTGCGCACGGGCACGGGCGGGGATGGCCTGGCCCGGCCTGAGGATGACCTCCCGGACCTGGAGAACGGCCAGGGCTCGGCTGCAGAGATCTCCACCATCGCCAAGGAGGTGGACAAGGTCAACCAGATCATCAACAACTGCATCGACGCCCTCAAGCTGGACGCGGCCTCCTTCCTGGGGGGCGGCGGCGGTGGCGGGGACCCTGAGCTGGCCTTTGAGTGTCAGTCCCTCCCTGCAGCCGCAGCAGCCTCCCCGGTGGCCGCCCCCGGGGCGCTGGAGCGCCCCAGCTTCCTCTCACCCCCCTACAAAGAGAGCTCCCACCACCCGCTACAGCGCCAGCTGAGCGCCGATGCCGCCGTGGCCCGGAAGACCTGCAGCGTCTCGTCCAGCGGCTCCATCAAGAGCGCCAAGGTCTTCAGCCTGGACGTGCCCGACCACCCAGCCTCCGCAGGGCTGGCCAAGGGTGACTCCAAGTACATCGAGAAGGGCAGCCCCCTCAACAGCCCCCTGGACCGGCTGCCGCTGGTGCCAGCGGGCAGTGGCGGGGGCAGCGGGGGCAGTGGGGGCAGTGGGGGTGGCGTCCACCACCTGGAGGTGAAGCCGGCCTACCACTGCAGCGAGCACCGACACAGCTTCCCGGCCCTGTACTACGAGGAGGGCGCCGACAGCCTGAGCCAGCGTGTGTCCTTCCTCAAGCCGCTGACCCGCTCCAAGCGGGACTCCACCTACTCACAGCTCTCCCCCAGACACTACTACTCAGGGTACTCCTCCAGCCCTGAGTACTCCTCGGAGAGCACGCACAAGATCTGGGAGCGCTTCCGGCCCTACAAGAAGCACCACCGGGAGGAGGTGTACATGGCCGCGGGCCACGCCCTGCGCAAGAAGGTCCAGTTCGCCAAGGACGAGGACCTTCACGACATCCTTGATTACTGGAAGGGGGTCTCGGCTCAGCAGAAGCTGTGACCTTCTCCTCCCCGGTGAGGCTGGAGGGGGAGGGCGGGGAGCACATGGGGATGGGGCCGGGCGGCCGGGCAGGGGTGCTCAGGGGGCCGAGGCCGAGGAGTGGACGCACACGCACACCCGCACGCACGCACCCACGCACACACCTGACCACCACCTGACTGTGAACAACCACCACCCGACAATAACGGACAGGAAAACATAGACACGTTCTCCTTAAAGTTTACACACTGACACCGAAACCAGGAGTCTTGACTGTGCCGCCCAGGGGCTCTGGGGGTGGGGGTGCCGGGCTGCAGGGGGCGGGCGGGCAGTGAGGAAGCCAAAGGAGCGTGGGGCCTGGGGCTCTGGCATTAGGGACAGGTTTGGGGGCAAATGAGCGTGGGGCAGAGATGGGCTGTAGCCACCCTGGAGCAGGGAGGGGTCCCCTGTTGGGGGATTGGTCGCTTGGAGGTTAACACCAGGTGGACACGGGGCATCATTTCCTTCCTTAATGGATGGGGAAACTGAGGCCCAGGGAAAGGAGAGGCGGTGAGAACCCCAGGGCCACAGGGCAGGTTGGAGTCAGTTTCCCAACTTTGCAGCCCAGCGCTGCCCCCACCTCCTGTGGCTGCCCCGAGGCCCCATCCTCCATTCACCGGCCACGCCCTTCCACGTGTGGTCTCCTGGGGCTGAGGGACCTGAGAATCAGGTGGGTGCTTTTTTCTTTCTAGAAAGCCCCACAGCCACACCCTCGGAGCCTGGAGCTGTGGTTCTTCATTGGGGGGGCATGCCAGCACCCCAGAGAGGCGGGAGACCCTGCTGACAGGAAAGGAGCAGAGGCACGGGACACCCCAGCAGCCCCTTCATGAGTCTTCCAAGTAGCCTGGGAGGTCTGAGGGGCGTGGTGGACCCACCGCCTCTCATGCGAGGCCTCTACACCCCAACCCCCAGCTCTCTGGGCCTCCCGGACCCCTACTCGCCCCAGAAGGGCAGCAGCGCACTGTGATGCCCGGGGGGTCCACAGGGAGGCGGGGTGTCACGAGGCCTTCCTGCCCGTGCCCCCGCATCCTGACCTCCTACCTGTCCCACCCCCATCATGGGCTCTTAGGGCAGCATCCCAACCTGCCCCGAGGAAGGAGGGCTTTCCCACCTAGCCCCTCTCGGCTCTCCCACTTCTGGCCTGAGGGGCTCCTGTATTTCCGTGGAAATATGGGAATGGCCCCCCCACCCTTTGCTGCTCCCCACCCAACATCGAACAAAGCACAAACAGTGAGCACCGTCCCCCCCTGCTGGGGGGTGGCGCAGGCTGGGTTTGCAGGGCCCCTCCCTGTCCCTGGCTGGCCACTGTCGCCTTGGCAACCCAGAACCCAGCAGTTGGGACTGCCCGGCTGCTGGGGGCTCTCCCAATGTGGGCGGTGAGCGAGGACAGGGCCAGAGTGCAGCGGCCTTGCTCAGGCGCTGGGGCTTCTCGGAGTGGGCTGGCGGGTGCGGGGGCAGGGCTGGGGTCCTGAAACTGGGGTCTTGAACACCGGGTGCTGAGGGGCCGGAGACGGTGGTCCCTTCTCCTCTGGGTGAGAGGCGGGCCGGGGAGGAGTGGGGACAGCTCTAGCTTTGCCCACCTGCCGCTGTGCCCCTTGGCCCCACATGCACCTCAGGGTGGGGAGCAGCCCACTCTGCTCTCCTCGCATCCCTGCCGGAGACCCCCGACCTCTGGCCTGTCACCCAGTTGGTTTTTTTAATATTTGGGAAGTGTGACTGTGGGGTGAGGGTGGGTGCTGGGGTGGGACCAAGACCTGTACTGTGTGGGGGGCTCTGACCAGGAAAGCCAGCATCACCTCCCGTGTGTGCTGGGGAGGGGAACGCCAGTGACCTCCCTGCCGGGGGAGGACCATGGAGGGCCGGGGGGCGGGTTGGGACTCAACTGATCACCTCTCTCACAACCACTTGGGGGACCGACCAAGCCCAGGGCCCACTTTGGGGTGACATTTGCAAAGAAAGGACTGTTCTGGGCAGTGGAAGGGAGGGGGTTGGCACGAATATGCAGAGCAGACCTCCCCCAACCCCCCAAACCTGCTCCCCACACCTCCTCACACCGATTGGCAAACCCAGCAGCGGGCGATCAGGTGGAGCAGCCGGCGGGGTGAGGAAGCAGATTCCCTGTTATATTTGCATGACGACTCCTGTATCTTCCTGAGCAAACATCT
>PVIA01011922.1:0-41221 GCA_004024845.1 Tonatia bakeri
TTAAAATAAGTTTTCCACTTGTTGCTCTTCCTCTTCTCCTTCTGGTACCCCTACAATTCATATGTTGGAACATTTAAAGATGCCCTGGAGGTTCCTAAGCCTCTCCTCATTTTTTTGAATTCTTATTTCTTCATTCTTTTCTGATTGTATGTTTGTTTCTTCCTTCTGGTCCACTTCAGTGATGTGAGACCCAGCTTTCATTCCATCACTACTGGTTCCCTGTGCATTTTTCTTCATTTCACTTATTGTAGCCTTCATTTTTTCATCTAATTTGCGACCAAAATCAAACAATTCTGTGAGCATCCTGATTACCAGTGCTTTGAACTGTGCATCTGATAGGTTGGCTGTTTCTTAGTCACTTAAAAGTACTGGTTCTGGGGCTTCAGTTCTGTTTGAGCCATCTTTTCTCCCCCCTCCTTTGGTCTGGTCGCACCTGTTACGTATGGGGGCGGAGCCTTAGGTGTTCACCAGGGTGGGGTAGCCAGTCGCTGGGTTGTGATGCTATATGTGGGGGTGGGGTCTGAGAGGGAGCGATGGCCCTTGCTCCACTCTCCCTCGGACCTCAGTGCCTTCCGCTGCTTTCCCCAAGCAAACTGGACCCCTCTGGTGCCAATTCCCATGTGGGTGGGCTTGTGCACCCCGTGGGACCTTCCAATGAACTGTCCTGTGAGGCTGGGAGTCTCTCCCTGCGCTTCAACCCCGACAGATGTTTTCAGTCAGTGCCCCAAAGCTATTTCCCAGCGCTGGGATCCTGGGTTGTGCACAGTGCCTTGCTTCACAATCGCCACCTTGCTGGGTCTTCTGGTTGCCACCCCTTGGCCAGTGTCTGCCAGCCGCTGCTTACACGCTCAGGGTCACCTTATGCGCCTGCCCGATGCTCTCTGCTCTCCCCTCTGCACCTCGACCACACCCGGCTGCCCGACTCCACCCCTCCTACCAATCAGGATGAACGTGTCTATTTTAACTTCTTGGTTGTCCAACTTCCATACAGTTCAATTTTCTGTCAGTTCTGGTGGTTATTCTGTTTCTAAATTGTTGTTGTCCCTATCTTGGTTGTGCAAGGAGGCACAGTGTGTCTACCTGTGCCTCCGTCTTGGCTGGAAGTCCTGGATCTGGCTTCTTAATAGGAGCCTCCTCCATTCAAAAATGTAGAAGGTGGAGATCTCTGCTTTGTGCGTGATGAAGACTTTGCTGACCTATTAGATGGAGCACGTTGCTCATTGGAGGAGGGTTGTGTTAGGATCTTGTGTTCTGGCTCTAGACCACACAAGGGATTGTTTCTGACTGTTCTTTAGTACTGGGAGATGTGTATTCTATCTCACATCGTTAACTCCTGTAGAATGACGCTTTGTGGGGGACAGACTGCCGCACCCTTAGGATCTTAACACATTCTAAGACATTGTTCTGAAATTCTAGTTTCTATTCCTCCCACCCCCCACCCTCGTGTTTAATGCGGAGTTGTAAAATAAACAGGCGGGGTGGGGGTGGAAGAGGGACTCAGACATCACAGTGAGGGACAGGGCAGGCCGTGAAAGTCCTGCATGACTGATGTGGGAGTTAGGGTGAGGGATATCTGTGGAATAAGTAATTGGTTATAAAATTTTGTTTTACATTTTGATGTGACTCTTGTCGTGGCTGTATCAGAGTGTCCTGTTTGGTTGGGAGCCTTTTGGAATAGGGAGACCCCAGAGCCACAGAGCAAGGTATGGGGGCAGGAGACCTTGAGCACTCTTTGGGGGTACGGCTGGAGCTGGGGGCAGGCCAGGGGATGTGCTGTCTGGAGCAAAGCTGCCCCGGGGTCCCCTGTGATGGCCTCCTCAGGAGGCCAGTGCTCTTCCATCACACTGGGGTCCTCCAGCTTGCCCCCAAAGGGCTGAGGGAGCGGGACTCTAATTGTGGAACCCCACAGGCAGGTGCCAGTGGGCTGTGGAGCCAGACTGAGGGGGAGGGGGTTCGGGAGGGGGTTCTTCGCATGGTTTGCATTTTGCTTCAGGCAGAGTGAACAACCGTTAATAAAGTCGTAAGCTCCCCAGGGCTTGCCCCCTGCCTGGATTGTGCTACTGAGAGAAGGCCCCTTTGTGACTCTGGGAAATCAGCAGCAAACCCTGCCACCTAGTGGCAAGGAAACAAACTAGACAGACGCACTAGAAGGGAGAAGAAAGCTACTGTTTTTAAATGGCAACTATTTCTAATCCCCACAACAATCTGTTAAGTGGTTCTTAGTGTCCTCATTTTCTGGTGAGGAAAGTAAGGGCATAAATGACACCCGAAGACAGATCTGGGAAGCGATTACATGAGATCCGTTTTAAAACAGGACAACTTTAGAACACTGAGGATGTTAGCCACCTGAGGTCTTGTTAAAGCACAGGTGGCTGGCCCTGCCCCCAGGGCCTCTGACCGGCTGGATTAGGTGGGGCCTGGTAACCTGCACCTCTCACAGGCGCTGCCGTCCCCGGCCACGCTGAGAGCGCTGGCTCAGAACAATGCCTCGCTCCTGATAAGTGCTGTATAGAAGCTTGTGAGATAAAATTGACAGATAAAGGCAGAGTCAGGATTCCAGCCAGGCCCGTCTGATTCCAACATCTGTTCTCTTTTGACAGCATCATGCTGCCTCTCAGGTTTGACTTTTAAGGCTGAATAAAACTCTCTCCTTTGCCCTTTGCTGATTCTTTCCTTCACAAAACAAGATGGCTGGTTGGCCGTGGTTTCCACCATCATATCCAGCTCTTGTGAGCTGGTGCATTTGTTGAAGGGCTGGTTACGTGTCAGGACTTTCTCAGACCCTGGACAATACCATAGAATATGAGACGTCGCTCCTGCCCGGCAGGGATTTACGGCTGGTTGGGAGAGGGACGTCTTGCAAGTGTGAAAGGGTTATGGCAATACAGGACCTCAGAAAAGTTACTGGCTATTCATACAATGACCGAGTCAGGGCAGGAACCCCAAGGGCTGCGGCATCGCAGAAGGCATCCATCGGAGAGGTGCAGTTCAGTGTCCTGGAGAATGGGTGAGGTTGGGGTGAGCAAGGCGAGGGGAGCCCACACAGGTAGGGGAGGAAAGAGCAATATTACGAGAAGAAGGGGGGAGTGGAGTACCTGCTGGTCCGGTGTCTTCTGTGCAGCAGGCACGGAGCCCGCATTCTCTGCCTTGTCTCATGGACGCTTCAGAACAACTTTATGAGAAAAGCAATTCTGTCCTCAAGATACAGGGAAGGAAGCTGAGCCTCAGGGCGGTGGGGTCACATAGCCAGTGGAGGTGAGAGCTAGGAGGTGAGAGCTGGGATTGGACCCCAGGTCAGACTGCCTCTGCTTTTTCCACCTTGAGAAGTTGCCCAGGGGTGTAGGAGGTGGGGCAGGCCTAGAGGGAGGCTCTGGCTCGCAGGCTACGGGCCACACCTGAGGGAGAGGGCCTCCTTGCCCGTTGGGCCCCAGATGCCTGGCTTGCCCCAGCGCAGCCCTGGCCCCAGTAGGAGGAGCAGTGACAAGACAGCAGTGACAAGGCGGGTTGAGGTCAGATGCTGAGAGCTGTAAGGACCAGGCGCAGGGCTTGAGATTTTATTTCATAAGCAGTGGGGAGCCATTGAAGTTTATGGAGCATGGGAGTGATTGGGTCTGAGCACTTGACTGTGTACAGTGTGGAAACTAGTGAGGAAGGTCTGTGTCAAAGTTGTCGGCAGTGAGGGGCGTCATTAATCAGTACCTGGACTAGAGAACAGAGGAAGAAAGGAACTGGTATCAGCCACTTCCATTAGGAACTTCTAGAACGTGGCAGTAGGATACCAGGCAGAGGGTAAATCTTGATGAACTGGAGAATTGTAAAATGCATAGCCATCCAAGGAGCTGACTGGGGTCCAGTAGGAGGTCCATCCTGCTGCACTTGGAGTGATGGGCATGGGTGGGGCAGCCGAGTTGGCCCAGTAGAGGGGCGACACTGCAAGGCTGACAGGGAGAAATGGTTTTGGAGTTCTCTGCCAACAGACGAAAGTCCTGGATATCTGCTTTGATCATCCTTTGGGGCTCTTACAGGGCTCACTCACCTGCCTGGCTTTGTACTTAACTTAGTTGTGTTTCCAGGAGCCTGGCAGACCCTTGCCGGTCATCTTACCTGTCCTTTTTTCTCCTCAGCCTGCCTCTGGACCAGACTCTTCCTCGCCAGGGTCCCAGCCAGTCCCTGTCCTTCCCAGAAAACTACCAGACTCTTCCCAGAAGCACCCGGCACCCCTCAGGGGGCTCCTCGCCTCCTCCCCGAAACCTGCCGAGCGACTACAAGTACGCCCAGGACCGAGCCAGCCACCTGAAGATGTCGAATGAGGAGCGCCGGGCCCACCGGGACGGCACCGTGTGGCAGCTGTACGAGTGGCAGCAACGGCAGCAGTTCCGGCACGGCAGCCCCACGGCGCCCATCGTGGCGGGCTCCCCCGAGCTCACCGACCAGGTCCGGAGCAGGAGCATGCTGGAGGTGCCCCGCTCCGTCTCAGTGCCTCCGTCTCCCGCGGACATCCCTCCCCCGGGGCCCCCGCGGGTCTTCCCGCCCCGGCGGCCACACACACCAGCAGAGAGGGTCACTGTGAAGCCCCCCGACCAGAGGAGGAGTGTGGACATCTCGCTGGGGGGTTCTCCCAGGAAGGCCTGGGGCCATGCCACCAAGGTGAGGCTCCGGAGTGCTGCCCAGCTGCTGGGGTCCAGCATGGTGGTGCCGGTGACCTCGGATGGTTCGAACCCAAGTTTGAGCGGTGTGCAGTGATGATGGGTGACACGTATGCAGTGCTGGAGGCTCCACTTTACCTCTTACAGCAGCCCCGAGAAGCAGGTGCTGTGACGACACCCACGTCCCAGATGAGACCTCTTGAGGCGTTAGGGACTGAGTCACTCGCGTGGGGCCACACAGGTGGAGTCCGCTTCCCTGCAGCTCGGAAGGCTGGAAAAGCTGTCAGTGTTGAATCAGTTTGATTATTTACTATAACCCAACTTAAATTGTAACTCTTCGGGGGGCTTTCACAGTTTATCATTGCTGCAACCTAATGAGAAAGGTGCACGTCCCCGTTTCCCAGATGAAGAGCGAGGCTCAGGGCGGTGCAGTGGCGTGCGGTGGGCTGCCCGGCACTGGGTGGCAGAGGCCCCCTTGCCTGGCTGACTTCTCGTTTCCCGCCCGCAGAGCTCCTCTCACGTGGACCGCCGCTCCATGCCCTCCTTGGGGTACATGACCCACACTGTCAGCGCTCCCAGTTTACACGGCAAATCGGTAAGCAGGGCTTCTCCCCTCCGGGTGAGTGGTCTGTGCAGCCTGCAGAGGGCTCGTCTCCTTCGTGTTCCCCCTGAGCCAGTCGTTTCTGGTCTGCAGGGCAGCTGTCGGCCCCTACTTTAGAGATGAGCACACTGAGGCTCAGAGAAGCCGAAGGGCGCGCTCAGGGTCGCCCAGCCGGCACTGGGTCCTGCCCAGATCCGACGAAGAGCTTGGGGAGGTGGAGGAGAAGTGGCTTTTCTTCTCTCTCGGCAGCTCTTCTTGCCGCCTGCGCCTCTCCTGCTAGCTCCTCTCCCGGTCTTTGCTGTGATCAGTTAGCTGTCTTCAGAGTGGGAGTCTGGGTGAGGGGCACTGTTAGTCACTGTTTCCTGAGAAGAGTACTTTCTGCAGCCCCTTTTCTGGCAGTGCCTTTATTTGTCCTAACGACAGAATTAATGCAGTAATTACTTAACGGTGTCACATCAGTGCTGCCCTGGCACGGGGCGAAGAGTCATTATAGCGTCGTGCTCCCGCGGTGGCTAATTTCCTCGTGATGTGTCTGCACACCTGCAGCTGGAGCAGCTCTCGCTACTCCTGTCCCGGTTACGGCGGCACCAGGCCAAGTTGGCCAGTGTGCGAAATTTCGCTGTTGGCCAGTTACTGCAGCACCAGCTGACCTTTCCTGCCGGCCAGGTCAGCGCCGGTGGCCTCTCTCTCGGGGCTGGGGCCACCCCAGGGGCAAGGGCGTGACACATGGCCTGTGTTCCTCGTGCCCACGCTCTGGTCTGTACTTGCTGGCTGGCTCTCTCCCTTGTTCCCTGCCTGTTTGCTTCTGGGTGCTGTTGCCAGACGCTGTGGCAGCGGTGGGGCCCGCGCCGGCTCGGGAGGAGGCTGCATGTGGTGGGCGGGACCTGAACTGTAGCTTCTCCGGCTGTGAGTGGTGACTGGCAGGCTGGTGTGTATGGTCATGTCCGAGGGACTGTGCTGGCTGTTGTCCTTGTTGCCACCTCGGGCACTCCTGGGATGCCGAAAGGTGTGTGTCGGCCTGGAGGGAGAAGGCAGAGTGCCCTGCTGGCTGACAAAGCAGCCTTGCCTCCCCTTTCCTGGAACCTCGCAGTGACCTGGGAGAGCTCAGGTGGGGCAGGAACTACAGCACACGACAGGCAGGGGATCGAGAAGGGGAGGTGACTGGCCCGGGATCCCTCAGTTACATCTGAAACCCAGGTCCCCCCGCTTGGCACAGTATTCTGAACTTTCTGGGGCATGGGGTTGGTCCAGGTGGTTCGCTCATCCCAGCATCTGGAGCAGCCTAAAGAAGGTGCTGGTCCAGACGAGGCTGGTCCCTCTGAGCTGCACAGAAGGAGGCAGAAGACAGGAGGGGAGGGTGACGGGATTGTTGCCCTCTTACTTGCCCTGTTTTAATGGGACCCGAGGGACTCGGGAAATGTATTTAGAAACATGAATATAAGGGAACACTTACAGAAACCCTAAGTTGTGAAGTTGGGTGGTTTTTAAATAACATTTATTTAATAACATTGATTTATTGATGATTTTATACCATTGCTCTGTCCTTCTTTCTGCTGTGGAACATGTATAGGGGACTGGGCTGATTAAGGAACTAGGGATGGGTAAGGGGACAGCATAGGGACAGAGATAAAGTCTTACAAGCCACTGGAGTCCCTGGCAGTGGTCCTTCCAGCCTTCTCATGCTGCAAAGCACTGCCTGAATGTCTCGCATTGTTCTTTGTGTGTGTGTTGTACGTCAGAGCTGTAAGCAGGGGCCCTTCCCAGCTCCAGCTCACCTTGGCGTGCTGGGAGTTCTCTTACTCTGCTGAGAAGGGGTGCCTGTACTGCCCTTCTTAAGTGTTCTCGCCCCTCTGCCTCACAGTTAGCTCCCGTGGTCTATCACACGGGAAGCACACATTCTAGGGAAGCAGTCTTCTCCTTATTCTCGCTTTTCCTGGTACTTACTCTGGAGAACTTCCCAGGCTTTCAGAGACGATACAGGCCGACAGGTGTGCTAGCCCCTGACCTGGCCACATGGGCTCCCTGCTGAGCGGGGAGACCCAGACCTCCGGGAAACTTCCAGAGGCTGCTGGTGTTTATCATTCTGAAACCCAAGGCCCTAAGGGGACCTCCTTGGGGCACCTAGGTCATCTCCCTGCCTCCTCCAGGCATTTATCTAACCAATCAGGGGGTCCTTTTGCTTCATGCATGTGAATGACCGGTGCAAAGGTTTGATGACAAAAACTGGAGGACTGGGAATCGACGGGACCCACACTCAGGTGTAGCAGGTCCCTTTCCAGGGAGAACTCTGTAATCCTGTCTCAGGAGGCCGCTGCCACCTCAGTTGCATTGCTGTCCTAGTCTTCTGGTGGGATGTGTGCTGTCCCCCTCCTTGCCTTCAAACTGTCCCCTTTAGCTAAAGAGGGGACAAGCTGGCTTTCCCCACAATGACCTGCAAGATCCACCATGCTGAGAGAGGGCTCCGAGCTGCACCGAGACATTTGTGCTTCCTCTGTGGCCCTGGATGTGTTGGTCTGCTGTGGCCGCTTGTCCCCGGTGCTGTGCCATGTCAGTGATTCACGGAGCCCCATGGTATGGAAACCCTTGGTGTCCATAACTGGTTTCTTTCTCTCCCTGCTTCCTTTGAAGGCTGATGATACCTACCTCCAGCTGAAGAAAGACCTGGAGTACCTGGACCTAAAGGTGAGCGATGCCAGGGGTCTTGCTTGCCTTGGACACTCACCTTTCCGAGAATGTCAGCTCCTTTGTAGCCAAGCCCAAGCCAAAGACAGTGCAGGTCTGATTAAATCTGGATCCCAGATGGAGACGGCTGCTGTCTGAATCAGAAGAGTTTTATTTCTTACAGCCTCAAATTCTGGGCTCAGTTTCTTGTGAATTCTGCTGTAAAGTGTCTGTCTTACAGAATGAGGCCACAAGATTCCGATCTCTTCCTGTCCTTGGTCAGAACCCAAAGGTCCCTGCAAATAATAACCGGTCGTTTCTGCAGAGCCTCTGGGGTGGGCGGTGGGTGGGAGTTTGATTCACTGGGCGCCACTGATGTGTGTCTTTGGTCACAAAGCAGGTCAGTGGATTGTTCGTCACTGGGGGAGAAGGTTCCACGTGGAATATGTGGCTCTGGGGGATGCCGTCATCTCCCATCCCCATTTAGGAGGTGATCACTGGCCCCGCAGGTGATAAAGCTTCAGGCTCTCAATCAGCCTCCATGGCACAGAGAGCCCAAGAAAGAGAAAGCCGTGGAATTGAGAGGCATTCTGCTTGAAAGAGCTGCTATTGTTGCATTCAGGGGCACTCTGAAAGCTCCCACTGTGAAAAGCACTCCTTCTGCCTGAGCCATGAAATAGACTGAAGGAATGTGACCTTTAATTAACTGCAGGTGTGAGAGGGCGGGTGTGGGGCTGCGGGAGGGCACCCAGGTGACTGCCACGAGGGCATGCCTCCTTCAGTCCCCTGTGTGCCTGGCTGGAGAGGTTTTGAATACAGGGATTGTCATCCAGCCGTATAGAAGGGTGGGGGGATGAACATGAGGCCCCATGGTAGCAGGTGGGGGGGCTCCCCACATTGAGGCCCATTTAGAAATCAGCTAGTTAACTTCTGTCTCCATTGAGCGCTTGCTGTGTACCTAGCTCTGGGGATGTGTAGGGGAGATGCAAGAGTGAAATTGAGGCTCTCTGAGTTGGGAAAGGAAGTACCCCCAAATAACAGATTTACTAACAATGAGTGGACAGAGATCCGGCCCAGTGCTCAGAGCTGAATTCACAAGAGCTGAGGTCACGAGGATCATAGGGCCACAGGCTTATGGAAAGGCTTCCGGGGGAGGTGGTGTGTGCGTGGAGCCCGGGAGAGCCAGAGCGTTAGGTTGGCTGAGATGGCCGGGACAGGGGTGGAGGGAGCCGAGGAGAGCTGGGGTGAGGCTGGTATGGCTGGGGCAGTGGGGGTGGTGGAGGAGATCATTCACTCCAGGTGCTCTGCGGGGCTCGAGGAAGGTGCAGTGAACGAAAGTCTGACTTGGTTTTGGACATGAGCAAAACAGGGTTGTGTCGGATGCAGGACATTTGCTAACTGACCTGGCGTGAGCGAGTATTATAAGTGTGGTAGTGATGCCTCAGGGTGCAGAGTGCTCGAACTGGTGGTGGGGGCTAATGGGTACTCAGGCCCATCCTCCTGTGCCCTGCTGGGACGGGGCAGGGTCCTTCCACCACACCCACCATCTGCACCTGACCTGGGGAGAGGTCCACCAGCACCCGCCCCCACTTCCATCTGCCGTGAGTGCCGCCACACCTCGGTCCTGGCCTTCCTGCTGCCAGTCATCATGCTGCTGTTTCCTCTCACCCCTGTTCTGGGGCCCTGCAGTGGGCACAGAAGGACTCCTGCAGCATCCATGTCCCTGGGCCGTGGCAGAGGCCTGGCTCAGCAGCAGCAGAGGCGTACCATGAAACCCTCCTCATGGTGCTTGGTGCATAGTGTGCAAGAGATCTTAGTGAAGTGCTTGGGCCGGAAAAGTGGGAATGTGTGTCTTTCGACCCCTGTTTGTACAGGATAGCTGAAACTCACAGTCGGTCCTGGAGGGAAGATCCAGCTCAGCTTTCTTTTATTTCAAGATTGTGGGATTTGAGTTAAAGGGAGTTTAGAGGGAGAGAAACTGAGGGACGGGATAGCAGAGCAGAGCCAGGAGTCCCCTTGTGTCCTGACAGCCAACAGAATCTTAGTAACAATAGAGGGTACTATGCGTGCGGCTACTGGGCTTTACTCCTGTTCAGTCTGTGAGCCCCGCAGAGGACCTGGGAGCGAGGCGGCCCTGCACTGGAGCTCTGAGAGACAGATGATTTCCTCCGCACATAGTTACCGGGGAGTCAGTATTTGGGTGTCACTCTGACGCTGAAGCTCATGCTCTTGATAACCTTGCCTCCCGGACTCAAAATGCTGCTTCTGCTACTGTGGACCCAGAAGAATTGGGTTTTGTATGGAACTCAGCTTGGGGTCATTATGCCTCTCAGGAAATGGGTTTGATGTGACAGATGCAAGGTGTATCCTTGGGGCGTGTCACTAGCGAGGAGCCGTATGTGCCCAGAACATTAGTAATTGGAAGTTGTCACTGTTTGCCATGAAAAACAGCTGTGTTGATACCAAGCTTTTTCCCTGGTCTTGTGGCTGTTACTCCAGTGTCTGGCTCCTCTCAGAACTCGTCCCCCTGATAAATGTGCCAGCAGTCCCTGTGGGAAGAGAGGCTGGTGTTTGTGCTGCGTTGGGTCACCAGTCTGGTGTGGCTGCCAGAAGGCGGGCCCCACCCCCCTGGCCTGCCTCCGCGGGACACAGTGCTCAGATCAGGGAGGCAGAGGGTCTGCTCTGCTCTGACCGGCTGGGGTAGAGCGTTCCCAGATGCGTGTCTCATTTCAGGGTCCAGAGGAGGGAGGAAGGGCTGGAATCGAAGGAGAGGTGCTGAGGGCCTGGGAGAACCATGGCTGCGGAGTGTATAGGTGGGGTGCCTTCATGTGCAGGTATCTGAAACCCACATCCACCTGCTGGGCCACAAAGGGGATATACATTCCAGGGCTCACGCCATGTTGTCACCATCCTACTTCCCGTAGTGTGTGGGTTACCTCCGCATGGCCAGGGAAGGCAGACACCTGCAAACCCAAGTTCATTTCCTCCCAGCCTAGCCTCCCTGTGGAGCGAGGTGGGCAGGGGTCCTTACTGGGAGGGCATGCTGGCCAGAGACGAGAAACACAGCAGCTAGCACAGCCTCAGGGCAGGAGGTGAGGGTGATTTGGGGAAGACATAAACAGACTGTAAAGCTCTGAAATATTACCAGGTGCCTTCTGTGGCCCTAAGGGGGAATTAAGACAAGTGGAGAGTAGCCACAAGTAGACTGGTTTCAGCTGAGTAGAAGGCAGACTTTTCAAAAGGGCCACCACAGGTCACAGTGAACTCTGCACGGCTGGGGTGCCACTGAGGCCCCGGGAGCAGTGTGAGGCATGAGCGGCTGGCCAGGAACACCCGGAGGCCCGCCGGCTTCCTATGTTATGCTACATAACATGTGCTGACACTGAGCCCAGCTGGGGCCCCTGAGACACTACTGAATGGGCCTAGGGGTGTGGAGAGTGACAGGCCCTGTCCCCATTGTCACCAGCTTCTTGTGAGAGGTCCTGCCTGGGTCCTCGTGAGGACAGCAAGGAGGTAAGCCTGTCTGGAGAAGGACTGTCTCTCCATCCCCACTAGGTTGGCCTGAAGTCCCCTTGTCCCTGCCCCAAAAGCCACAGATCCCATCGTCCCTGCCATCAGCGGACGCTCAGCTTCCAGAACCAGTGGGTGGTGTTAGCTTCGCCCCGTGCTAAGGAGTTTTTCCTTCCTGAAACGAGCATTTCTGCTGTGGTGCCGAGGAATCCCGCAAAGGCATGCTCCACTGTCTTAGAAGATGCCCTGTTTAACGTCTTTGTGGAAGTGTTTACTTCTCTGGCATTTCACTCGGCGGTGCCAGGGTGGAAAGGAGTCCACATTGACTAAGCGCCTGTTTCTGCCTGGCAGTGTTTGGGCACTTGGTGTTCTTGTCTCCCATAATCCTCTCGGCATCCTCAAGCAGTAGGAGTTACTGTCCCCACCTTACCACCCAGGAACCCAAGTCTCAGAGATGTACCTTCTACAAAATTACACGGCTGGGATTCGAACCCTGCGACTAACTCCACACCTGCCTCCTTTCTTCCACGTACTATGTACTTCACCTACTCCTAAGGTGTATTCACCCAATGGTACTTCTGGCATTGAAGGGTCCTGCACCCCGGCTGGGTCTGAAGAGGGAGTGAAGGTTAGCTGTTGTTGACAGCTGGATGTGTCTTCATACGACTCTGAAGCACAGGCGGGACGGAGAGGTGAAGGGCAGGAGGCTGGAAGCTGCTCTGGCGGTGCCTTTGCAGGTAGAGCAGGTTGCGAGGTTGCTGTCAGCTCCAGAGAGGCTCTTGTCCCTCGTGAGGGACAGGTCATCAGTGGCCCCAGGCCCCTGGCTCCAGACCCTTCCTGACCGTTCAAGCCTGGGGTCAGGGCTTCTATGCTCAGGATCCGTTTCCAGGGTCAGCTTCTGGAGCAAAGTTTCTGAAGTGGTGGTGTGGGACACCACCTACTTCAGGATCACCTGGAGGCTTAATAAATAATCGCAGATCTGGGGGGGAGGGGATGTCTGTTGAATTAGAATCTCTGGAGATGGCACCCAGAATTGTCTTTGTTTGTTTGTTTGTTTTATTTTTAAATCAAGCTTCAAGGGGATTTTTGAGCACACTAAAGTTTGAGGTCTGTTGTTCTGGAGAAGAGATTACTAACCCTGGCCATGAACTGAAACACCAGAGTTCTTTAACTGAGTGTCAGTGCTTGGATCCTATCCCTTAGCGGCTCTGATTTAGTTGATAACACACAGGTATTACTCTTCAAACAAACAAACAGCCCCCCCTCAGTGTCTCCAGTGTAGCCATGGTTGGGAAAACCGTTTCAAAGCAGTGGTTCTCAAAGTGTGCTGCCATACCACAGCCTCAGCAACACCTGGGCGTTTGCTGGAAATGCGAAATTTGGAGTCCCACCCCAGACCAGCTCTGTGAGAACCTCTGCAGGGTGGGGCCCAGCAGCTCTGTGTGGGGCATGGGCTTAGTTGTTTGTATGGGGAAAGGCATGCAGGTTATGGTTATTACATTAGGTTTATTAACTCAAAAGATTGTTACTCACAACCGTAAGGCTACCTTTGCTCATCCCTGTGTTAACAAGCCCTCCAGGTAATTCTGAAGCATGATCAAGTTTGAGAGCCCGTTTCAGAGTTGTGGTGCCCAATCCTGGCTGCACAGTTAGGATAGCCCGGGGCGGGGCGGGGGTGGGGCACAAGCCCCACCCCAAACCAGCTACATCTGAGTCTCATAGAGTGGGACTCAGGCAGTGTATCTGATAAAGTTCCTGGGAGATTCCAGTGTTCCGGCCAGGGCTGGGATCCACTCCCATAGTGGGCGAGGACATTTTTCCTCACAGGAGTGGTGAGCAGTGGGATCACTGCTGAGAGTAATTATTTAGATGCAACATGGGTGTGGAGAGGGGCATCCGAGGGCCTGGTGACGGCCCCACTCCAAAGCAGAGATCCGGCACCTCACAGCATGTGGTGAGGGAGGACCAAGGAGGACGCCTGGGCCACCGTCATGCAAACCAGCCGGCACAGGGCTCCTTCAGGCAGCGCTTATCCCCCCTCCATTTGATAGATGGGGGGACCGACCCCCAGAAAGGTCCAACAGCTGGGAAGCCGTGCAAGAGGACGATTCCCCGCCACTGAGTCACACAGCCACACGGCCTCCTTAAGGCTCCCCTCGCCGGTGCCCCAAATTCTGTCTCCTTCTAGTGTGGTTTGATGTCTTACCTGTTACGTTTTGTTGTATCTGCCTTTCTGTTTGGAACAGATAAAAAATAATGAACCTTTGATCAACGTGCTTTACAAAGTGCTGAAGAAGTCAGCACTGGGCTGTCGGCCCAGGAGAAGCGTAAGATGATCGGATCTGTGTCTCCAGGCGGGGCCATTCCATTGCTTCTGGCTCAGGGCCGATTCCATCACTTGCTTAACCAGGGGCTCTCCTGACCACCCCCAGGCTTCCTGCAAGTCATTTCTGTTTATTTCCTTCTTACTGAAGCTCCCTTCAGCACTCTGGCTGGTGCACCAGGCTGAGCCTCTCATCCGTGCTGTTTTGTGCCTCCATCTCCTGTGCTGCCGCGGGGGCGGGGGCGGGGGTGGGGGGCTTGCCCAGCTTGCTGCCAGCTTGTGTCATGTCTCCATTCTCGCTTGTCTGCCTCCATGGGGAGGCCTGACCTAGACAGAGACCAGCATGGTCTGGGCAGTCGAGCATGAGTTTCTTGGGAGGGGGGAGTAGTCATTCCTGCTCACCTTGGAGGAGCTGGTGTGGCCTCAGATCCCACCGTGGACCTGGGGTTAAGGGGGCTCTTCTTCGGGGCAGAGTGTTGCTCTCTGGAGCTGGACTAGAACAAAACGGGGCCTCCCATCCGCCTTGCGGCTGATGCAGAACTAGTGCCTGAAACACCGCCAGACTTTGTTGCATTCTGAGGGAGGCTGTGGGTTGGGAAGCCTGTGCTGGGTCCAGTCACCCTGAGCCCTGAGGACAGGTGTCTGGGGTGTGGGGAGAGGAGAGTAAGGTGCCCGGGTAGCCTTCGGTTCCTTCCTGATGCAGACGTTCTTTCAGAGGGAGACGCGCCCATGACTTTCACTTCTTCTGGGGAAGTGATGCTGGGGACCCACTGCTGAAGTTTTAAATGGATTTAAGCTTTGCTAACACAAAGCACAGTTTTAAAAGGAAAATTAGATGTAACACACTGCTTGTGGATAGGCCTCCGTAGCCTCGGCTCTCTGGAGCAGAACCAAAGTCGGGAGCTTACAAGGCCTCTGAGCCACGTAAACACAACCCCGAAGCCTAGCTCAGAAGCCCGTGGCCTTCACTCCATGGGAGCAGGTCTCAGCGCAGCCAGCTCACCTCATTTTGTTACGTTCACAGGCTCGCTGAGCAAACGTTTCCCGAATATCCTCTGTGTGAGGGGCCCTGGCTGGGCTTTGAGGATACGGAGAAACTAGGTCGCAGCCCTCACAGTCACCCCTAATTAGGTTAGCATCTAGTGAGGGGAGACAGAGCATTTCACTGATGTGCTAGGGCCCTCAGTGGGAGACACGGGTGTGGGAGCGTCTCCCTTGAAGGGCGCGGAGCCCAGCAGGAGGGAGGGGGATGGGAGAAGCAGCAAGGATGTCCCTGCCTTGAGTTTCTAATCCCAGCAGACTCGGTCTGAGTTCGGATTCCTAGCTCTCAGCACCTCCAAAGCAGCACATTAACAGGGGAGAAGAGGAAGCTGCCTCTTTGAAAAGAGGGAGTGCTAATATCCCAAGAAAGAAAAAAAAAACATTACATGTCAATCTAAAATGAAAATAAAAGCACAGAAATTTGGGAGCATTTCATCAAGGGGCACAAATAGCCCTAAATACAAGCTTCTAAGAAATTCTATACTACTGATTTTTTTAATAATGACCGATTCATCCCCCCAAAAAGGTGGGGGTACGTTGAGAATATATTCATCATTCTGTGAAGGCAGTGAAGGGCATACTTTTAGTAAGCTTTCCATCAAAAAGTTTAAAAGATTCGGCTTTCTCGGAACGCCTTTTTTGTGAGGAATGCCTCACTTAATCCCCGATGGTGCTGGGCAAACAGGCTTTGAGCCGTTAGCTTCTCTGCCTTGCTGTTCCAGTGTCAAAAACACGCCATTGGTAAAGAGCATCAGCGAAATAAGGGGAAGAGTTTTGCCGGGAGGAAAAGTCCCCGGGGGATATCTCGCTTTGGAAATGATTTCTTCCTGGGAAATGAGCCGAGTGACAGCCCCTTGGAGGGCGGGCAGGCTCTTTGCCCGCTGTTTCACTGAGGACGGCGGTGCAGAGTGAAGACTCGCCCACGTCTGCCTGCTGGGTTCCCAGAGTCTAAAGGGCCAAGTCCTGCCTGGGAAGTTCAGCTGTTTGCAGTTCACAAGGATTAGCTCCTCTGCCCCGCTCTCTTCTGTCCTAACAGAAGCCAGCGCAGCCTGTGTGTTTGTGGGTTGTTGCCGTCGTCAGTGTGTGCGTACGTGTGTGTACGTATAACCCGTCAGTCTGAGGAGCGGAATTTGGCTGGAGTTCTGTTTTTCCCAGGGAGTCTGCAGCACTGACCTACAAGCATTTCCCTCTGGCCCACCTGTAACGCAATAAGCATTTGCCAAATGCCCTTCTGTGTGCCAGGCCTTGTGCTCAGGGCTGACTTTACCAAGACAAATAAGACAGTGGTCCCTGCCCTCTTCTGTGCAACCACAGGGAGCATGGGAATGGGTGGGGGCAGGTCTGCAGCCAGACTCAGTCCTCGGGCCAAGGCATGGATGGAGAAGGCATTCTCCTTTGACCTTGCTCTTTGCTAATGATGATTGTCAAGGAGAAGGAGTATAGGACAGTTGGGCATGGGGGTGGGAGGGGCTTGAGTTCTGAGGCAAATGCGTGCCCATGTATTTCTGTTTCTGGCTCACACTCCCAAACTTCCTGGACCTCTCAGATGGAGTGGGGGGAAAGCAAGGGCCATCTCTCCAGCAGCTGTCTGTCTGTCCACACCGAGACGCTCTGCATGCTCCACACCACCACATATCTCGGCCATGGTTAGCTACACCCTCTTTCCCTGGTCAGATCTGCAAAGTGGAGTTCAGCAAGACGGCCTCTGATACACGGGGCACATTCAACCTGGCTCTTCCTGCCCCTGGCCTGGCCATGGCGGGGAGCACATCTGTGTAGAAGTCCCCCAGCCTGCATAGCTGTTGGCAAGGAGGTTTGGGGGAAATGGAAACAAGGGCCACAGCATAGGGTTTAGCTTCAGAGGGGTCAGGCAGAGATGGGTGGCAGGTTGCCACGCTGGGTTGAGGGAGGGGAGGGAAATGTGGTATCCCACCCGCCTGTAAGTTTGGGTGACTTTTGCCTCCTGCCTGGTGGTCTCCTTTCTTGAGAGGACAGAGTAACTTGTAACAAACACAAGTACGGCCTACCCTCACTTATCCAGGGATCAGTTGAAAGCCCCAGCCAGGAATTATCCAGGTTCCTTCTTCCCTTGGCCAGATCCTCTTCCCAGATTGTTAGGGTGGGGAGGCCGACCTTACTCATGGGGGGGAGGTGGACTGTTCAGAGACTTCCTCAAACTAAGGCTTGGCGATGTCCAGAAGATTTGCTTGTCTGCCCTGGTCCACCCTCCCCACTGGCCTGGACGTTTGACCCCAGGTTCAGTAGCAAAACTCTCTCTTATTAATGGCAAATTTTCTAAGCAAATAGAAGCTGCTGTAACGCTGAACCTCTGTGTTTCCTTTAATTTGAGAAATTTACAAGTGCCACTAGAATGTTGAAAAAGTTTTTTTTTTTTCCTAAAATGAAATAGGCCTGAAAAATAAAAGCAAGCATTGCCTGAGGTTTTGCCCCTTCTGTGCCATGACCCTACCTGCCACCGACCCATCGTGGGGCTCACTTTCCTCCCCGAGCTTTGATCCCAAATCCTGTGGTTAAATCCCCTTTAACTCGTTCCCCTCACAGATGACAGGCCGGGACCTCCTCAAGGATCGAAGCCTGAAGCCGGTGAAGATTGCTGAGAGTGACATTGACGTGAGTGAACAGAGTGGCAGGCTGGCATCTCTGCCGCCTGCTGTCCCCAGACCTCGGTGGACAGCTCAGGCAGGGTTTGGATGGTTCTGTAGCCAGAGGCCTTCTGATTCCAGCCCAAGGCCACGCCCTTTGCTCCTCAACCCACACTGTCTCCAACCTGTTCTTGCTCACAGGTTAAACTGAGCATCTTCTGTGAACAAGACAGGGTCCTCCAGGACTTGGAAGACAAGATACGAGCCCTCAAGGAGAACAAAGTATGTGTCATCTTTGCATAATCTTAGGCTGGGCGGAATGGGGTCTGTCTTTTCTCTGTCACGGACTGGATGGTGTCGAACAACAGGGGTTAGTCTACCCGGAACAGCGTCTTTACATTTAGAAGGCGTTTCTTGGGGTGGGGAGATTCTTTCTGGTCCTGGAAGGACCCTCACAGGGAGGCCTTAGCCTAGTACCCCGGCCCTCTTCCTCTCAGCCCCTATTCTGCTCCAGCCCCCACTTCCCTGGAAGCCTGGTGAGGTGAGCCTGGGGGAGGAGGGCTCCACTGCCTCGTCTGTGTTGATGTCCCCCGGGCCCCCGCGGACCTAGGCTGTGGAGGGAGCAAGACTGGATGGGAGGGCAGGAATGGACCGCAGCAGAGGTGGGGGGCACCGATGTTTGTTCTCTTAGACACTTAGTGTGGCTGTTTTTCTTCTTGCACTTTTTAAAGAAGATTTTGTTTACCATATTTTGCCATGTATAATGTGCTCCCATATATAATGTGCTCCCACGTTTTGGCCCAATCTTTCATGTTCATTTTTTAACTCAATTATTTATTTATGTATTTAGATACTTGTTTTTTTGCATTATAAAGGAATTTTAGTGTTAACTTTTGAACATATGGATATCATTATTGTTTTTATGCATTACACTCTTAATGCATACGCATAAATAAAAAACATTTATATAGATATGGAATCAGTACTACCCATGTATGATGTGCATCCTTATTTTTCCCTCAAAAATTGGGGCAAAAAAATGCACATTATGCATAACAAAATACAGTACTTCCACAGAGTGGGAAGGGAGGGAGAAGGAGAGGGAGGGAAACCTTGAAGAACCAGAGAAAGGTCAATCACTTGCCTCTCCCATCCCCCTCACTGGGGACCTGTCCCGCAACCCGGCATGTGACCCCAGCATGTGTCCTGACTGGGGAATCGAACCCGCGACCTTTCTGTTGTGAGGCAATGCCCAACCCACAAAGCCACACCAGTTAAGGCTCTTTATTGCACGTTAACCAGTGTTATATTTGTGACTCTGAGACTTTATTACATGTCCTTTGTCCCAAAGAACTTAAAGAGTTTTCTGTTGACTCTGATTTACCCTCATTGTTTATCCCATGAGGAGCCAGAAGCCTTGTGCTCATTTTGTAGATGAGGAAACTGAGGCACAGAGCTATTGGGTGACTTGCCCCAGGCCCCTCAATGGGCCGAGTCAGAGCCGGACTCAGAAACCCTGTTAGGCCCCAGCTGGACACTAGCCCCTTCAGTTGAGGTTTAGCTACTGATGTGGTATGGGGAGGCCCCCGGGGACTGTCCTGTTACCATCCTGCGCTTTGACCCTCGCCCGGTGTAGGACCAGCTGGAGTCCGTGCTGGAGGTGCTGCACCGGCAGATGGAGCAGTACCGAGACCAGCCCCAGCACCTGGAGAAGATCGCCTACCAGCAGAGGCTGCTACAGGAGGACCTTGTCCACATCCGGGCGGAGCTCTCCAGAGAGTCCACTGTACGTGGAGGGCAGCGAGGGCGTGGATGCTAGGGTGCAGGCACTTCCCCTCGGGATGGGCTGGGGGGCGGCTGCTCTTCTCATCTCCTTGCTATGATTGAATTGGTGGCCAATTCAGTCTTGGGGCAGCAGGCTGCCTCCCAACAGTAGCTCACCTTGTTCAGGGGTGGCATGTCCGGGGCTGCCTTAGGGTCCTATCCATCAGTGACTCCTAGGTGGCTACAGTGACACCCAGGGGACCAGATTTCTCAGAGGAGCCCGTAAGGCTTTTTCCTGATCTGTATGCAGATAATTCTGCGATGTCAGCATCTCCACTTTATTCGTTCGTCTGATGTGGGGCAGGCCCTTGCTGCCAGGGCCGAGAACCGTAGTGTACCCAGCGATATAAGTAAGACGGGACAGTGCAGAGGGCTGGGGTCAGAGCGTGTACGAGAAGACAGCCCAGGTCCCTCTCCCACCGGGCCGGCCCAAGGAGACCTGTGGGGCTCCCCTCCCCTCTACCCCTGACTGGGCCGGCTGTGGGCAGGAGTGCAGGTGCCCATGGGGCTTCTGGGGGTGGGGCACGACTGAGCATGGAAAGTGTCTCCTTGGCCAACAGGAGATGGAGAACGCTTGGAATGAGTACCTGAAGCTGGAGAGCGACGTGGAGCAGCTGAAGCAGACCCTGCAGGAGCGCCACAGAAGGGCCTTTTTTTTCCAGGTGACTCGAGGGCCCTTGATCCTTCCTGAGCTCTGATTTCCTGGGTGGGAGCCCCACCCAGGGCCTTCTCTCCCTCCAGGGGGGCCCAGCCTGCGCATCAGCCCAGACTTTCCCCGGGGATCCCTGCTCCCAGCCCCTGTCTTTCTGCTCGTAGACAAACTCTGTGGCACTTTTGTGAGGGTTTTACGTGTGGGAAAATAGCCTCGAGAGGAGACAGATACTATAGCCTTGAGACCCTTACAGAGACTTGAGCGTGACCTGTGTTTCTTAGTTCTTGGCCCATCTTGGCCTCCGAGCTACTCACTCAGACAGCAGCAGGAAGCCCCTTCCTTCCCTCCTCGGGTTCCTGAAGATAGATGTTATCCAGCCTTCACCTGAGGAGGCAGTGTGCCTGCAGGAGGTGCCTCTGGTCTCCAGGCAGTCATTAGCATTTCTGGAAGCTGGGCTAGGCGATACCCATCGCCGTGGCCCCTGCCCCGCCCGGGAAAGGCAGCCTTAGAGTCCTGCTTCCCCTGTCCTCAGAAACCGGGCCGCCCTGCTGACAGTCGCCTCTGCCCCCTCGGGTGTGGGAGGACAGGCTCTGCGTGGTTTTTCTTCCCCCAGTTGGGTCCTCCAGATGCCCGGTGTTCGCTCACCCTGGTGCCCAGCCAGGCTTCAGTCCCACCCTCAACAATTTAAAAATGGAATATCACTTGCTTTCAAACCCAACATCAGATCTCTAGCTCCCTGTCCAGGGCCCTGACATGCACTCTACTTAATTGAGATCAGTGAGCATTCATTGAAGCTTCTCGTAGGGACACTCTGCTGGGCCAGCTCTGGGGCTCAGCTTGCTAAATGGTGAGCTGCTTCCAGCCAAAGCTCCTCGTTCATGTGATTTAATGAACGTCGACTGTGCTGACGTCAGCCTCACCTCAGAAAGTGATGGAGATTCAGGCCTGGGAGGCTTCTCCCAGCCCTGGTTTCCTCCCTCTCAGCACTTGGAGCTGGTCCCCGGGAGCCAGTCCAGGGCCGCGCAGGGACTCGTGCCTGTGGCTGGCCTGCTCGGTTCCCAGGACTTGTCTGCCTCCTGCTGCCGCTGTTTTTCCCGGTAACTTCCCCTTGCCCACGCTGACTAGCATTTCCCTGTTCTTTTTTGTATCCGTAGCACTTAGCATAGTGGCTTGAAATAGTAGGTGAATATCAATCAAGTCCTTCAAATGATTATTTCCCATTACTAGTTTCTTAAACTGTCCTGTCCTGTCACACACATCTTGGATTTCAGTGACCCAGATTAATTTTAGCAGTAGGTTTTTTTTTTTAGCTGGCTGTTCCTTATGTTTCTTTGATTCTACAAATAACACACGAATGCATCTCTTTGAAAAGGCCAAACAACGAGACGCAAAAACAAAAAATAAACCGAAGCGTCCCTGCCCTCCTTCCCCTCTCCGCCCCAGACCACCGCCCTCCCCAGTGTAACAGGGCCATCTGTTTGCAGCGTCGCCCCCGCCGAGCACTGTCTTCGCACTTCCAAACGTGTGCACGTGCCTGGAACGACGGGACTTGTTTGGGGTGGGAGCTAGGTGTGTGTACAGAGGAGTCTTTCCTATACTTTGTTCAGTGGCTCGCTTTTTTGTTATAACCTTACGTGGTGGAAATCTTTCTCGAAAAAATACTCCTAAGTTTATGCTGCCCAGTATAGTTGGTATTTAAATTTAAACTCATATTAATTAAAATTAACTAGCATTAAAAATGCTCCTCAGTCACACTAGAATCATTTCAGCTGCTCAGGAGCCACACGTGGCGGGGGGGGGGGTTACCATGTTGGACAGTCCAGGTGGGAGGAGACTCCAGTGACCCCAGAAAGTTGTACCAGACATCACTGGTCTAAATCAGCAGTTTCCTACCGGTGTGCTGCCAGAATTTTTAAACCACACAATACTGTTTAATCGGGACCACCAACCTCTTTCCTTAGATCGTCAAATAAAAAAATGACTACAGCCAACACAACAATAGCCATCTGGTGTGAATGAATCAGAATTATACTTGTTTTTATTTTTGTCAAATCAGTGAAAACCATCTTTTTTCGTGTGCCACACAATTTTAGTAATTAGTTTTTATGTGTGCCATGCGATGAAGAAGGCAGAAAGTGGCCAGTCTGAGTAAATGAAATTAAATTAGTTCTTACCTGCTGCATAGAACTCTGTAGTGTGGATGTCTTCTGATGGACCCATAATGTTGCTTGCAGTGTGCTTTGCTCTTATGGAAGGGGCCTCAGTGAGCATCTGAGTAACTGCCTTTTCCAGCTCAGTTACGAGCATTTGTCCAAGATAGGTGCCTGGAGTGGACCTGGTGGGCTGCAATGACAGCGCCTCTTCCGTGGGGGCGGGCTCTGCCCAATCTCTGTCTGACAGGCTGTGCTCGTTGCCCGCCCCTCCTCCGCCCCCCGGCCATGCCCACAAGGGAGCTGGAGCACCACGGACCTGCCTGTCCACGTCCTCGCCAGCACATGATGTCATCAGTCTTTCGTTTTTGCCAGTCTGCCTGCTGGGAGAGGACATCTTGTTTTAATTTGCATTTATTTAATTACTAGTAGGTTGAACACCTTTTCATGTGATTACTGGCCATTTGTATTTCTACTGTGCCTTACTTATTTCGGGTGCTTTTACATACAGCAGACCCAGAGACCGTTTTCCCCAAAAAAAACAAATGGGTTTAATGTACAAGTCTTTTCATGAATTCCCTAGAGCACAGTCAGTAGAACACAGGCCAGTTGGAAGCCCAGGCCCTGCTGCTTGATTGGCACCTCGCTTGCTGGAAGTGCTGACACTTTGCCACCACGGCCTGGGAAGCCCACAAAGTCGTTCTTCTTTCAGGCTCTGGGCTGACTTCTTTGGTGTGACTCCAGGCTGGAGAAGCTCTTAGAGTCCTGAATGACTCACCTTGCATCCCCTACCCCCTTTCTCAGTAGGGGGGGCCTGGAAACACACCACCCCCTTTCTCAGTGGGGGGGCCTGGAAACTCACCACCCCCCTCTAGGTAGCCAGGCTTGGCTGTGAGAAAATTCATCGCCTTTTCATTAAAGATGAGTGGCTTTGTTTGTGAAGATTTTCATGGCCACCTGGGCGGGGAAGCCAGAGGATGAAAGAACGTCCAGGTGGCTGTGAGAGGTGGTGGCGGGTGAGGCTGCCTGTAGGTGTCCCGACTTCAGGACATGAGTTCACGCCTTTGCTGAGCGTAGTGCCCAGGAGCCTTCCTGCCCAGCCCGGGGTGGGGGTACAGGAAGGGAACCCCACCACCTTGCTCCCCGAAAGCTTCCTTCAGCTTGTCACTAAGTCCTGAAATTCCGTCACCCTTCTCTTACACATGGGGTGGCCGGAAGAGCCGGGGCAGGGTTGGGAACTGGCCGGCGGAAGTGTGTGAGCAGGCTGCCGAGAGAGGGAGTGTTGGTTTAGTGCCACGCTCCTCCTCCACCTGCTCCCAGGAGGCTGCTTGGGAGCCCCAGCTCCAGAGTTAATCCTGTTAGCTTGCACACACTCTCGGGGCTCAAAAACATGTCTGTTTTGGGACAGCTGTGCTTTTGTGAGGAGCTGAGCATCAAGTCCGTTATTTGCTTCTCAGCCCTGAGGGCGTGAGTAGGTGTTTTAACCATGGGGGGAGATTGAGAGTGGGAGCCCCATTAGGATGGAGGCCTTGGACATCACGGCTGTTGGACAATATTTGATCTGGGACTTTTAAGTGATTGGTCCTTTATTCATTCAACAGGCATGTACCGAGCACCTGCTGAGAGCCTGCCCCGGGGGCGGGGGGGCGGGGGGAGGCTGTTAGGGCACACAGTCTAGTGGCAGACTCAGGCAGGCCCCGGAGCACGTGAGGCCTCTCCTGTCTGAGGGTGGCCGGGGCCTTGGGCAGAGATGCGGGTGTGACGCCTTCCGTCCTCCTCCCGGTAATTTAAAAATTGGAAGAATACTCTATTTGATGTTTAAGCAACTCTATTAAAAGAGGCCCGAGATCCCTAAATCACGACAGACCCTGCTTACGTCTTTCTAGGGCCTCTTCCCGGCTAGTTTCAGCGTGACTGTTGGAGCATGCGTGTGGCCCTGTAGCCTGGCTCTTCCCTGGAGCTCTCGTAAAACAGCAGCTTTACCCTCCCGTCCCTGTTGACGTGTGCGGTTCTCCCCAAGGAGACCTTGTACCTGCTCCCAATGCCCCCGTCAGCTCCCCACTCCTGCTCTAGGCAACCGCTGACCTGCGTTCTGTCTTCATGGACTTACCTGTTCTGGACATTGCATGCACGTGGAATCACACACTATGGGGCCTTTTGCGTCTGGCTTCTTTGACTTAGCACAGTGTTTCCAAGGTTCGTCCTGGAATACCGTGTATCAGAACCTCATTCCTTTTTATTACCAACAAGTCCCATGGCCCACTGTACTCTGAACTAAACCTCACATCCCAGGATTTTGAAAGATGCTTTTTATATTCTAGGGAAGGTGTAACCTCTAGTCCCTTCTTCCTTCTCTTCCCTTATGCCACAGTTGCCTACCACAGTCTATTTTCTAAAATTGTGGTAAAGTATACATAGCATAAAACTTACCACCCTGTTTGCAAATGTACAGTGGTAGTGTTAAGTGTCTTCCCATTGCTGTGCACCCATCCCCACAAACTGTTTTATCTTGCAGGACTGGAGTTCTGTACCCATGAAACAACAACCCCCTCACTCCCCGCCCCCCAGCCCTGGCCACCACCTCTCCTCTCTTTCTCTGAATGTGACTCCTGTAGATGCTACATGGAAGGGAATCATACAGTGTTTAAGGATAGTCTGTTTTTAAATTAGGTGGAACTAGGCAAGGCGGACTGGTGGGAGCTGCTCAGAAATCTCTCCCCTGGGCCTGGGGCATCTTCCAAGTCTGTGCTTCCGTGTGCAGCTGTGAAGCAGGCTGGGCTCTAGCCCAGGTGGGGTTTCCCAAGGACGTGCTGCCTTCCCAGGGTGAGGGGCCCTGTCTGACATGACAGTGCAAGCCCTGAGAAGAACCCTCTCATAAGGAGCTCAGCAGGAAATGAACCACCGCCTGGTCTTCCTTAGGAGAAGTCGCAGATACAGAAGGATCTCTGGAGGATTGAGGATGTCATTGCAGGCCTGAGTGCGAATAAAGAGAACTTCAGAATCCTGGTAGACTCGGTCAAGAACCCGGGTGAGCAGCATCTTCCATGAGGCCAGCACATGGGAGGGGAGCATGACCCTGGGGTGGGGGGTCAGGCCCTCGTGGGGTAGGTCACTCCTCTCCGGAAGCAGGTCTTTGTTCCATCCCATCCTTTGTTTCCCCCTACGCCCCCCCAGAGAGAAAAACGGTGCCTTTGTTTCCTCACCCGCCTGTGCCTTCGCTCTCGACTCTGGAGAGCAAGCCGCCCCCGCAGCCCAGCCCGCCCACCAGCCCTGTGCGGACCCCGCTGGAGGTCCGACTCTTCCCCCAGCTGCAAACCTACGTGCCCTACCGACCTCACCCACCCCAGCTGAGGAAGGTGACGTCTCCTCTTCAGTCACCAACCAAGACGAAGCCCAAAGTTGTAAGTGTGACAACCGGGAGCTGGGTGCCACCTTTTCCTCTCTGGCAGCAGATTGTCCCTCTCTGTCTTTGGGTCAGCTCCTCTCGGGAGAGAAGTTTTTAGGGAAACATAAGGACATAGAACCAGGTAGAGTGCTGAGCCACGAGACGTTAAGGAGTGGAGGCCTGCCATCAGACCTCGGACTCCCAGAATCAGAAGGGCCCCTCGAGATAATCTAGCCCGACCCTCCCACGTTGCGGTGGGGCCCAGCAGAGGAGGTGACTGCGATGGGTAGGTGGGACTGTTTATCTGCTGCGCAGAGAGGCGTGTGGCCGCTCCTTGCAAACCTGCAGTTACACATGCCTGCAGGCAGGAGAGGATCCTTATCTTCACCTACAGGCCAGCACTCTGCCTGGTTGCAGGATACATCTGATCCTCGAAATAACCTCGTGGAGCATAGACAGGAAGGCTGGAATCCTCGTTTCACAGACAAGGGAGCTGAGGCCCAAAGGTGTTAAAATTTGCTTAAGGTCTCCATGTTAGTAGATTCAGTCCACATCTCCTGACCACTCTCTGTGCCATCTGTCGTCTTACTGAATGTTCGTCTGAGGTCCCCAGGCTAGGTTTGTGGTCCTTGGGGTTGCCTGGGTACCCAACCCCGGCATGGGAAGGGGCCAAGCCCTTGGCAGAGTCTGGGATGACAGGAGACTTTAAGGAAACAGAAGGTGTGGTCAGGTACCATGATAGCTCATGTCTCTGGGGCCCGGCCAGCGCCGGCTGGAGAGCACAAGGGGCCCAGTCCGAGTGACTGAGAAGCTATAGCAGAGGGCTCCTGGGAAGGGGGACCTCCAGGGTTTTGCACGGAGGAGCTTTGCCCGGGCACCGTGAGTGCCCCGGATGTCTGGTGAGGTCGGGCTCAGCAGTGGCTCAAACACACAGGTTCCCATACCCTGGTCCTCACCACCTGCCCACTTCCGGCCACGGCCCAGGGCCCAGAGCTGGAGCACAGGTGCCAGGACCCAGGGTCATTGTGAATTTCTTCACCTTGAGATCTCCTGCCCAACCCCAGACCTAAGAGGCACAGATCGCCAGCCACAAAACGGGGCAGAAATAGAAAACAAACAGGAACGGCTGGGGAAGACGGCTGCCGACTGAAGGCAGGCTGCCTGCCGGCCCCGGACGGGCAGCAGAGGGGACTGGTGCTGCCCTGGAGCCCCACCCTCTGCGTTCCCGCCCTTCTTCTCTCTGGGTCCTCAGACGGGGCCTGTCCCCTCTCTGAGCCGCCTCAGTTTCCCCCTGTGCACAACACGCAGCCTTGAATAGACATCACAGAGGTGGCTTTTCACAGCTGGGCCCTCTGGGGCTGGGGGGTGGGGCTTTTCAAGTGGGGTCAGCATCAGGGTCACGGCAGGGGTGAGGGTCTCCTCTCCCCTCCTCTAGTAATGTGTGTGTGTATTCACTAGTTTTACCATTTTCATTATTGTTTGCTTATTTTATATTTGTGAAGTAATTATATCCTAAAATTAACATAGAACATGAATATATAATTTAACAAATATAAATGAGGAAACCACACATGTTATACCAACACCCAGATCAAGAAATAGAGCTTTGCAGCATGCGGAGGTCCCGGGGCCTGTGGGTGCTTTCCCAATGTAAGGCTGTTTCTACTAGCGGTGCCTGCTATCTTGACTTTGGGTAATTTCTTTTTCTTTTCTTTTTTAAGTATTGCTACCTAAGTTTGCATGCCTAAATACTTTAATTTTTGTCTATATTCAACACTGTGTTTATTCTTTTGTATCTTGCATCTTCAACAATTTATGCTTGTGAGACTTATCCACATTGGTGCATGTAGCTACAGTTCTTTCATTTTTATTTGGCTTAGTTTCTTGAATTTAACGTCATTTACTTCTTTTATTAGGTAATACTCTCAAAGGGCACAAAATCAAAAGAGACTTTAAAACATAATAAAATGTTTCTCTGCCTCCAGACATTCTGTTGCCTTCCATCAAGGGCAATCGATGTTTTGTGTTTATCTTTCTGGGGCGCTTTTTAGAGGTTGGTGGTTCTGAGACCTTGTCAGGGCCGGAAACACTGTGGCTCAGGGAGCCCGGGGGAGGACTTTCGCAAGGCAAGCTTGCAGCACCCTTTCCTGAACGGGCAAAATTCTGAAAAACAAAGCAAAATGAGACTAAGAAAGAGGGAGTCTGGGAGGAAGGAGTCTCAATGGTCATTTGTCCCAGGAGTAGGCGTCTGTGGCCGCTGGGAGCCAGGTTGCTGGTCTCTAGCGAGGCCACAGCCCTCAGAGCGTGCTGTGGACTGGGCAGCAGGGCTGGGGGGTGCAGGGGGTTTTGAGGAAAATAGTGGCATCCATCATCCTCGGGGTGGGCTGTGGGGCAGGCAGTGAGTCACCCATCCTGACCACCTGTTCAACACCCCCCCCCCCCCCCCCCCGCTGGTCAGCAAGGAGGAGATACTTTGTAACTGTCCACATTTCTGATGGAGGGGGCAGGAGGAGGTAGAGTGTCCTTGCTCAGCTTTCGAGCCGTTGGAGACCTGCAGGGACGGGCGGCGCAGTCTGAGCACTGTGGAGCGGGGCGGACTTTGGGGGTGGGGGCCGGGCCGCTGTCCCAGACTCAGCAGTGAGTGCAGAGCTGCTGGCCTGCTCTGAGAAGGGTGCATTCCAAGCAAGCGGAGTGAGAGCAGGGAGCCAGGAGACCTGAGTCCTGGGTCTGGGGACACAGTACGTATAGGCAACACCTTGAAAGATGGAAAATGTGTGAATCCAAAAAAAGAATGGATTTGGAGCCAAGGTGGCACCTTCTTCACGGCTCAGCTGGGGGAAACGTTGGCATCTTTGGGCGGAAACGGTCGTGCTCTGCAGCCCAAGGTAGCCTGTTCTGGCGCGTCGGGCCACCAGGGCGGTGGGCCCTTGTCATCCTTCCTCCCACTCTCTCTCACTGGGCACTGGTTCTGCTCCTTTTTCTGAACAGGAAGACCAGGCGCCCCCGAGGCCCCCACTCCCTGAGCTCTACAGCCCTGAGGACCAGCCCCCGGCCGTGCCGCCTCTGCCCAGGGAGGCCACCGTCATCCGGCACACCTCAGTGAGGGGCCTCAAGCGGCAGTCGGATGAGAGGAAGCGGGACCGGGAGCAGGGGCAGTGTGTGAACGGGGACTCGAGGGTAAGCAGGGAGGACCCTGGTCGGCCCATGAGTGGGGAGAAGGACGGCGGCACGGTGCTGGGCAGGTGTGACAGCCCCAGACTGTGCCCACAGGTGGAGCTCCGGTCGTACGTTAGTGAGCCTGAGCTGACGACTTTCAGTGGGGACGTGGCCCCGCCTTCCCTGGGACTTGTGGGCTCTGACACCAGGTACCAGACGCTGCCAGGCAGAGGTAAGGCAACACTCTCTGTGGATGCTTTCTGGGGACCCCCAGTACTACCAGCCACTGCTCCCAGCCCTCACTCGGTACCTTGCACCCTTCTGCCTGAGCTTTGGGCCATAGGCAGCAGCTGTCAAGGGCTCCAGGGAGGGCTCATCCCTCCTTTCTCTGGCCCAGATCCTGGTTCTCTTTCTCCTTCTTACAGCTGCTCCCGGAAGTAATGGTAACAGCAATTACTCTAAAGCTGGGCACTGTCACGTTAAGCACTGTATAATTACTTAGTTAATATTCATAATAATCCTATGAGGGAAGTACTATTATCTCTCTGTTTCAGAGATAAGAAAACTCAGAGAAATTAAGGAACTTGCTAATTAGCTAATGACTGATGGAGCCAGAATCCAGTCCCAGTGTTCCGGCCCCAGAGCCGCCGGCTGGGGTGTTGGGTGCTGGCATCCACATGGCCGTCTGGGGCCTTCAGGGGACTGTTTGCTCTTCTGTGTCACTGTAAGACTCAGTGAGTTCTTTCTTTAAAGAAGCACACTTCTCCCTGGCTGGTGTGGCTCAGTGGACTGAGCACTGGCTTGTGAACCAAAGGGTCGCTGGTTCGATTCCCAGTCAGGGCACATGCCTGGGTTGTGGGCCAGGTCCCCAGTAGGGGGTGCACAACAGGCAACCGTGCATTGATGTTTCTCTCCCTCTCTTTCTCCTTTCCTTCCACTCTAAGAAAAAATAAATAAAATCCTAAAAAAAAAAAGAAGGAGAAGAAGCACATTTCTCTCTTCAGTTGGGCCTTCTCTCTGCCCTCCCTTCTCCCTTCAAGACAGGGAGGGGAACAGACTTAGGCCCTTAGGCTCACGGTGCCCCATCCTCCCCGTAGTCAGACCCCCCCTCAGAAAGCTCTATCAAGGGAGGCCTCCTGGAACATCCTGCTCCCTCATTTGTTTCTCCTTTCTGCTGCTGGAGGTAGACGTTCAAGTGCGTCCCCACTTGGCTACATGGCCACACAGCCGTGGTTCTGGCACGTGTGGGGTTGTGTGACTCCGAGCTCATCACACTGTCTAGGTTTGCTGAGGCCTAAACTTGTCCCTGCAGGGTGTGGCTCTGGGGCCACAGTAACTCTTGGCACAGTGCCTGGAGGCTCTGTCCCCTTCAGTTGTTATGGCCTAGAGGTGCTTGTCAGTGGCAGTACTGGTGACGGTTCTTTGTTGCTTGGGATTCTCTGGACATTGTAGGACACTTATCATTCTCTTGCCTACATGCTAAACGCTCATGGTACCCTTAGTCAGCGAGATGCCCTTTCCCAGATGTCAAGGACCACCTCTGATAAGAACCACTGTCCGTGGAGAAAGCACAGTCTGTGGCACCAGCCAGCCACGGTGAGGTGACTCCTCAAAGCCACAGGACCCACACATAGGAAGCACATGGTCAGTGATGCTCCTGCCATGTGACCGAGGACAAATCTCTTAACGTCTTAGGTTACGCACCTCTACAATGGTCAGGTAACGCTTACTTTGTAGGGCCAGTGAGGCAGAATCTAACAGTGCCTGCCATAGTAAGTGCTCACTAAACGGCGCCTCCTCCTTTCTCTTCATTTCACCCATGTCTCCCATCAGTCAACCAGGCATTGTTGAATTTGCAGTCTGGTTAGACAGGTATGTTGACGCTCTGGTCAGTAAGCAGTGAATATACTGAGGAGTCTCGGGGTTGCTGATTCAGCCTGGGGCTTTTCAGAGGCCTCCACACAGGCAGGCTCTCCAGGGGGCCATGCAGGATGCCCGAAACTCTGTCAGGAGGCAGGGGTGATGGCTGCTCGCACCACCCCATCCTGTCCATCTGCCCAGCAGCCCAGGCCTTCGGCTCACGAGGGAAGACTAGGGGAGTCCGCAGGTCTTTAGGGATGCCGTCCCCGACGGGGGAGAGGGCACCGCTGGGCCGGCCCCTCATCTTCTACCTGGGACCTTGTTCTTCCAGGCCCCGGGGAAGAAGAAGTGTGGATTGCAGGCTGAGCCCCTGTGGTCCCTTCACGGCAGTGGGAGGTGATCAGGGAGGGGCTGGTGGCCTGTCCCAAACACCACACAGGGCCCTGCATTTCTCTTTCCTCACTCAGGGCTCTCAGGGTCCACATCAAGGCTCCAGCAGTCATCCACCATTGCTCCCTATGTCACCCTCCGGAGGGGTCTGAATGCCGAAAGCAGCAAGATGACCTTCCCTGTGAGTGGCCTTGAGAAGTGGTCGAGGAGCTCGGTGCTCCCTCACGCACAGAGGGACGGGCTCCAAGGTGCATGGTGACTGGCGATCCTGTGAGCGCTGGGGATGGTCTCTGAGGTGCTCTCAGCCCCTCCTGAGCTCAGCGTTCCTGTCACCGTGTGCTCAGCGATGTCTTCCCCGCTCCCCACCAAGGGGGCATCACGCTGCCCTTTCCATTTCCTGAGGAGCACCCCTTCCCGCCTTTCTCCCCAGCCTGTCAGGCTCGGAGGAGGGAGCCCAGGAAGTCTACACCCTGAGTTCGGGCTGCACCATGTGCTGCGTGTGTGCCTGACTGGACAGGCCAGGGGTTCAGTGTCTCCATTGCAGAATGGGGTGCTGCCTGGGGAGCCCGTGAGGGCCAGGGGTATCAATGACTGAGTTAGCATAGACGAAGTGGTTCTCTGTGGCTGAGAGGAGTCCAACTGGATAGAGTGTGTCTGTGTGTGTGTGTGTGAGAGAGAGAGAGGGGCCGACAAAGAACGGGAATGAAGTCGGCAGCATGGCTGCCCTCTGCTCCCAGCCCAGCTGCTCCGTCTCTCGCCCGCTTCCTCCTCAGAGACCCAAGAGTGCCTTGGAGCGCCTGTACTCAGGGGACCACCAGCGAAGCAAAATGAGTGCGGAGGAGCAGCTGGAGCGCATGAAGCGGCACCAGAAGGCCCTGGTCCGGGAGCGCAAGAGGACGCTGAGCCAAGGAGAGAGGACGAGCCTGCCCTCGTCTCGCTACCTCAGCCACCCGCTCCCCGGAGATCTCGGCTCAGTATGTTAGAAGGGTCCAGGCAGGCGGGGCTGGGACAGGGGGCAGAGCTTCGCTGAGTCCCCCAAACACAGGCTCGTCACAGCCCTGAGAGACAGTAGGTTGTTGACTTGGATGGTTCAGAGCACACCTCATGGGTGCCCAGGCCAGAGGGTGACTGGGAGGCAGAGCTGGAGTGAGGATGTCACTGTGGGAGTCTAGGAGTCTGAGGATGTGTCCAGTCAGTTCTCTGAGCCGAGCTTCAAAGAGGCCTTAGCAGACATTTGGAGTCCCTCAGCTGAGTCAAGGACTTGGGAATGTGTACAGGGTTCGAGGATTCAAGGATGGAGGAGGAAGATGGTGATAGGATTTGATGAGGAGGTGCACGAGTCCACCAGCCTCCCAAACTTCCAACCAGATGCCCTGTGGGGCAACTGGGCACAGGGTCGTGCCCCCCAACTCAGGGCTGTGGTTTCCCATCGCGAGTGGTGCTCACTGGCCTCATGGTGCCCCAGAAAAGCCAGGGAATTTGTGCTGCCCCCTGGTGGTGCTCCCAGGCACTGCGCCCTGCCCACAGCCGCCTTAGGTCCCTTTCGGATACATCCCATTTGACGTTCCCCACGGCCTCTAGCCCCGCTGCTCTTTCCCTGATTCACTGCACAAGCTCTTTTGCTTTTAGTGTTACCGCTCATTGCCTCTCTAATCCTGCCTGATTGTGTTTACAGAAGCTTCTAATTTGCATTGAACATTCTCTAACTGGCCTGTGCTCTTTGTTACCAGGCTTGTCATAGCAGCTCCTGTCCCGTAGCCTAGTGAGCAACTCCCGTGTGTGGCTCTCCTTCCCACTGCCCGCCTCACGCAGGCCTACTCACTGGTAACTCACTCACCCCACAGCTGCCCTGCGGGACTGAGCTGACCGCCGCCTGAAGGCCGCGGTCACTGGCAGAGGTCTGGGCACGATGAACCTCTCAAAGTCTGTGTCTCACATCTGGACAGTGGATACGGACTTCAGAGGTTGTACATTTGAATAAATTCTATCAAGTCTAATGTCGTTTGGTTTTAATTCCTTCAGTTCCATCGCAGAATTCCTTACAGAAAACGTTTTGTGTTTTTAGTAATTAATAACTTGAACAGACAGCAAGATATATTACGTTTTTGTCTTCAGAGGGCCTCTCTGCAGCTGTTAGCTCGGACACCCGAGGGCCAAGGCCCAGGACACTCACATCCTGAAAAGCTGCAAAGCCAGTAACTTTTAAACTTTATCAGCAAATGCCATGTGGGGTGACACTGACCTTTTACAACCGGATGTCTCAGATGTAGAAAGGTTATCTAAAAGTCGTAACTTGAATACCTACCTTGTAATTTTTTTCTCTTAAAAAAGGAAAGACTTGTAAGTCTCTGTATCAGCGCCAATAAACGTGTTGCCTGGTGACGGTGGGTTGGCGTGGTTCTTCCCCAGGGCACGCCGCAGAGCCTAGCGACCTCTTCTGTTTGTGGAGACAATCAGGCTGGCTTTAAACGAGGGCTCCTCTCCCTATCTGGGGCACATGTGAGCGTGTAAAAATGTGCATTTTCCTTGTGAATCATTAAATTAATTTTTCATCACTGAGATGTCAACTGCCTAATCTTTTCATACTGTGACTGGAAACCTAAGAGCGATTCTGTTGGCTCGGAATCAGGCCTGAGAGCTTGTGCATGAATGGGTGAAATGCGCGGACAGTGGCTGTGGGTCTGGGGCTTTGGCGGGGATCTGAAGGGTCATCAAAGGCAATCACGACCGCCTGGGGCTCTGTGAGGTGCATGGGGTGGGCTGGGCTGGAGCAGCATCTGGCTTCTGCTCAAGAGAAGGGAGGTTTTGAGCCTGTTCACTCCTCCCAGGACCTGCTCGGAGTCTAAGGCCCCTGGGGTGCAGACTGGGCAGCTGATTAGGAGGGCTGCCTCGGAGTCACACAGCTGTGCTTGGATCTTAAAATGGCCAGTGAGACTTTCCCCTGTGAGGAGACACTGTTAAAAGGCTGATACTGAGCTACAGCCTTGAAAATGTTGCATGAGTATTAGCATTTCAGTTTTACATGGTTTTGTTTGTTTTCTAACTTAAACTTTTGCCCCAAATTGATGCCGTGACACACAGCAGTTTATCTGCCTCACTGGCCCCAAGCTGCTCTTGCTTGGACCTCCCCAGCCCCCCTGTGGGTGCAGTAGGCTCACCCCTGAATGGATCGTGTTGGGAGCACCCATTACAGAGGCTCTCGGCTATTCCACTTGCTTACCAGGGCCTCAGAGGGCTTGTTTCTTCCATTAATTCTGAGCTGGGACATATGGCTCCTGAATAGAAAGCCTTCCATGACTGTGGGGCAGCAGAAGGGGCAAATCCCTTCTCCAGGGTTCTCCCAGGTTGTTTTGGGGTCACCCTTTTGGACCTGGGAGCCTCCTGTATCCCTGGGGACTGCTGTGAGTCTAAAGTCATGATTGTTCAGCCTGTGCTCTAGGGATGCATGTTGGAACCCTCGGGGGACCTCGATCAGAAAGAAAGGAGCAGTCTGGAGTCAGGCCATAGAAAAGGGAGCAGCAGCCTCATTCTCTATTCTCCAACTCTCAGAGAGTTACAGCATCCAGTGGGGACTGTCCGTGTCATAAAGCTGCTGCCTTATTGTAGAGATAACGAGGCTGAGGCCCATGGTCACAGAGCTCTTCCCTGATGGGTCACAGGCCCATTTTCCCAAGGACCCCAGGGCCTGCAAGACCATTTGGAAGGGGACCAGCGTGGCTCCCGCAGAAGTCAGGAAGTGACTACATTTAACCCTCTTGTTCTGTTGCTAGTGGAAACGCGAGCAGGACTTTGACCTGCAGTTGCTGGACCGCGCCGTGCAAGGGGAAAGAAAGGATGAGGAGAATGGCTGGTTGAAAGTACAGGCCATGCCCGTCACTGAGCTGGACGTGGAACCGCAAGACTATGACTTGGACATCAGCAGAGAGGTGAGGGCAGAGGCTTCCCTCGTGTTCCCCCAGGAGGCGTGGCCTTCAGTTTCCCAGCCTGACCCACCCTCCCAGCGGCACTGGGGGTGTTGTCCTCAGTGGGGACAAGGCTCAGCTTCAGTTTGGCCCAGGAAATAGGGTGGATAGCAGATTGAGCCAATAAAAGGAGCCCAGGGTTTTGATGGCAGGTTCAAATCTAGCTCTCTATAATTTGGGCATTTAACATCTCTGTGCCTCAGTTTCCTCAGTGGTAGAGTGAGCTGTGATGAGGATTAACTGACTGCTGCCGAGAGGGTCAGCAAGGATCGGAAGGCCGTGAGCCCAGGGCCTGGCGTGTAACAGGCATGTGATGTGGTAGTTATGGTTAGGAAGTGTTGCTTGCGAAACCTGAGCCTGGCTTTGCAACTGGCTGCTCAGGCCACCTGGGACAATCAGACTTGGGGGAAAGAGCAGGTTTGAAAAAGCACAGGTGACATTTCCAGCCGCTGCAGAGGCTAGGAGACCTGCATAGTTCTAGTCTGCATTCTTCTGGCGCCCTCTGGTGGCTCAAATGCATCATGACCGGGAAGCCTGGAAAAGCAGGTAACCCCTGCATCTCTCTTGTCCTCAGGAATGTCTCCACCCGGAGAAGAGAAAGGGAATCAGAGGGTGACAGACGCAGAGTCTTCAAGACATAGGGTGGTCTCCTGTGGCCTCTATTGTGTCATTTGTAAGCTCTTTAGGACAGAGTTTAATAGTTGTTTGATTCACTTTTGTCTCCCAAACACTGGGCCCCACACATAGTAGGTGCTCTGCAAATATTTGCTGAATGACAACTCTCTTAAGTGAAACACAGCAGCCCGCAGATATCCCAAGAACATGCACATGAGGACAGGCCAGCCTTGAAATTGCATGAGAGGAATGCTCACACCACGTGCAGGATGGATTTAGCAGTGTGGGGCAAAGGAATACTTCTACAGGATGAGTTCTGGGGTCGGCTGGGGCTCCAGGGGTTAATGAGTCCCCCGCCCTCAGACCTTTTGCTCTGGCACCCCCGAAACAGCCAAAGGTCTGTGCTTTCTCAGATTCACAAGAGAAGCTTCCGCACTGGCAATGAAAGTGTGTTTTATAGTGTCCTAATTGGCCTGCCAGCCAGGGGAAAAGTCCTTGCTTATCTCTAACCTAAATCCCTCTTGCTACAATGTAATCTACTTCCTTCCTCTGGATCTGCCCTCATTGGAAACAAGAGAGTAGAGCTTATTTCTTGCCATCTTTCCCCACAATGAAAGGCTGCATGGGTTTAAATTCAAGTCCAGATTTGCCCTAGGATTGGATTTAGCTTGTTTTTGGACGCTTCAGCTAACCTCATTGTAATGTGCTGTTTTAGTTCAAGGAGGAAAAAAAACCCCCGGGTGTGCCGAAGTTGCCTTGCCCAGGCGAGGTTTCCCAAGCTGAGGCTGCTGCTGGGCTCGTGTGAGAGACCAGTGGGCAGGGGTCGGGCCGTTTCCTCTAGAGAGACAGATGGACGCGTGGCTGCCCCTGTCTGGGTCGGAGGAGCTTTCGTAAAGCACCGTCCACTCAGCCATCCCTCCGTGCACCTACCCATCCATCCAGCGCCCATCCAAGTCGTATTTGCTGAGGACCTACTACGTGCCCGGTCCTTGCACAGACAACAGGAGGGAGTAATGGGCGGGGTTCAGGAAGGGCTTCTTGGGCGAGGCTGGAATGACAGCAGAGTCAATGGAGCTAGAGAGGAGCATCCCCGGCAGAGGGAAGCGCAGGAGGAGACGCCGAGTAGTGGGTCCGCAGGGCTGGAGAGGCCAGCAGGGGTCTGGTCACGCTGAGGGTGCACCAAGGATGGTCATTTCTATCCTGAGGGCTTCTAGTCCAGTGGTTTGCCTCCCCCTTCCCACCCCTCCATGTAGGAGGCTGCTTGGTGCGGTGGAAAGAGCATGGTTTTGGAGTCAGGCCTGGGTTCTGACCCTCACTCTGCTGTGGACTGCCATCGTGATCGTAGCAGGTCTCCTCACCTCTGTGGGCAGTGTGTGCTTCTCGTGGCAGCGGATGGGGTGTGGGAGCCGGAGCCACACTAAGTATCTGACCTGCCCACCCCCACCCTGGCCTCCTGGTCCTCTCCTCAGCTGTCTAAACCAGAGAAGGTCTCTATCCCTGAGCGTTACGTAGAGCTGGATCCCGAAGAGCCGCCCAGCCTGGAGGAGCTGCAGGCGCGGTACCGCAAAGCTGAGAAGATCCGCAACATCCTCACCCGGTCCAGGTCAGCCCTGCTGATGGCCCACTAGGCCTGACCCCACGGGTATCTCAGTTGAGTGGGCCCTGTGCCAGGCTGGCTAGGGTGCGTGTTTCACCAGCGAGAAGTAGCTGCCCTGTCCCCTCAGCTTCCATAGCCTCAGAACATAAACCTGGTGTTTGAGGGCCTCCCTCTCAGAGCCATTCCACGTCTGGATTTAAGGGAGCCCAGCACTGGAGCTCCTGTCCTGAGTTCTGTGGTTGCCCCAAGGAAGAACAGAGCTCTGGTTTTGGTGGGTATTTGGGGAGAAACACGCACACTTCTGTCTAAAGAGAAAGTGCACCGTTTTTATCAGTGCCCCTAAAAGGATGAGACTCCCCCAGGCTGGGAGACCCCCCTCTCCTGGGGCGGGTGGCGGGGCAGTGAGGGCCCACCACCTGCCTTTGCCGTCCCGCAGCATGTGCAACCTGCAGCCGACCTCCAGCCAGGACCGCAACAGCGTGGCCGACCTGGACACGCAGCTGCAGGAGCAGGAGCGCATCATCAACATCTCCTACGCCCTGGCCTCCGAGGCCTCCCAGCGCAGCAAGCAGGTGGCAGGTGAGGCCGTGGAAGCCAGGTCCTGCTTGCCCCCCCCCGTGAGGCTCAGGGTCCAGCCAAGTCCATCAGGGAGTCCTCGGAATACCAGGTGTTGGGAGTGGCGGTTGAGGGCTGGTGGCGTGTCCTGTGGCGCCGTGAGCACTGCAGGACTCGGAGGATGACGCAGGGCAGGCTGGGTCGAGGGGGACCTAGATCTCAGGAGTGTCAGAGGACAGAGGCCCAGCAGAGGGGACCCTTAGCTCATTCTTTTGTTTTTAAAGATTTTATTGATTTACTTTTAGAGAGGGGAAGGAGAGAGGCATAAACATCAATGGGGGAGAGATACATCGATTGGTTGCCTCCCACACGCCCCCAGCGGGGGACCTGGCCATAACACAGGCATGTGCCCTGACTGGGAACCAATCTTCCGCCTTGTGGTTTGTAGGCTGGCGCTCCATCCACTGAACCACACTGGCCAGGGCTCTCCAGCTCATTCTTAAATGTGGGAGTGATGCTGCTCTTTCAGCTTTCCTAGAAACTGTGGGTTAAGAATGGGTTCAGGACCTGGAGCCAAGGAGCCAAGGAGCCAAGGCCAAGGTTTCTAGCCTCATAAAGAAGGGAGTAGGAAAGCTGTGGGTGCTTGGATTTCTTGCTGAGGCAAGGCAGAGTAGGGCCTTCTAGTCCTCCCTGGGACCCTTGCTCTGAACACCTGCTTTGTTCCCCAAGTCAAAGCCACCATTCACCTTAGAGTGACCTCAGAAAGCAGGACTTGGACAGTAGGACTTCGCTTACTAGTGCGGGGAAAGATAGCACCATGGAGGGTGGGTGTGTGTGCCCGTGCCTACAAGTGCATGCACGTGTGCAAAAAGGCTTTCTCTCGGCCAGGAAAGAGACTCCTTGCTCCTCCTGCCTCCACCACTGCCCTGCCTGTGCGTGTACTCACGGCTCACCTAGTGCTGCTGTGTCTCCCCACCCAGAGGCCACTGTGTGGCTGGGTGTGGCCTTGGCACGGGTGCTCTGGGCCTTCTAGAGAGGGGGTGGTAATAGAGCCTGAAGTGGTGGCACAGACCCCACCAGCCCTCCAGCCCTGGCCAAAGGGTCTAGAAGTGACCAAGGGTGGGGCCTGCAGGGCCCTGAGGAGGCTGGCCCTGGGGCATCTGCTCTGGGGAGCAGAGCTTTAATGGTGCCTTGGGAAGCCACGGGAGGGACCAAGATCTCAGTGGGAGCCTGTTCTGTGTCCCCGTGCCCTGACCCCGCACAGAGTTCCTGATACCCCTGCTGTCCTGACCCCATCTGGGGACACACTGAGTGAGCTGAGAGGTGGTCGGTGTGGCAGTCTGTGGGAGGGAGGAGAGCTGGTAGATGGCTGACCAGACCCTCCTCCTATGACCCTGGGGGCTCCCTGTGACTCACCTCAGCAATTTCGAGCTCCTTCCTGCGTTGAGGGTCCCAGTGGGGGACTCCCCCACCGTAAGTGCCCTCCTCTCCAGCCTGTGCTTGCTATATGGGTCTACCGCCATCCCCACCCCGCCACCGCTTCCTCACCACCAGCCGGCCCCAAATCTAACTAACACCCGGGCACTCCACTCGGGGGCCTCCCTCACCTCCCACTGAGTGGCTGCCTTTGCCGCAGCCTTCTGTCCCTCTTGCTCCCTCTCCCCATCTCAGAGACACAGCTGGGATCTGCAGGTCAGTCCCAGCCAAGCCCCGTGGACGTGCCTACCCCGCCCCCCTTGCCCAAGCCACGAATAGTGGGCAGTGGGGCCCGCGCCACCCCAGCCCGCTGAGTGGGGCATCTGGTGCTGTGGGGACAGACGAGGAGCCTAACACACCGCTTGGTTCCTGTGTGCCCGTCTAGCGCAGCAGCTGGCCCTCCTCCCGCCTAAAGCCCCCCTGTCCTCCAGGACGGTGCCACCCTACCCCCCCTTAAGCAACGGACTCCACTACACCTTTGTCTAACACCTTTCAAGTAAGAGCCTCCATCTGGCGTGCCCCTCGCCTAGCGCTGAGCATGCCCCCCACCGCCCGGCCCACCCTGCTGCTGACGTGATTGCTGTGCCTCCTGCTGATGCTTCCTTCCTTTTACAAAGCGGCTGCTGGGGAGACCACCCTGTTTGGGTAGGGGAGGCGGGGACTGATGCTTCTTGGGAACTCCATCCTTAGTGACTCCAATACAACAGAGACTGTAAGATCCAAGATCCCACTCCCACCCACTTCTGCACCCCTGCCCTCCTGCAGGCCGGAGGGAGAATGCCCCGAGGGACCAGTGCAGACCAGCCAGCCAGTCAGGGGTGGGCGTACCGGGAACACTCGGAAAGATGAGTTAAATCTTGGCCACTCTGGGCTTTGACCAAAGAAATTGCAAAACTGGAAGACTGGAAAACGTTTAGTTTACAGATGAGGAAACTGGGGCCCAGCGAGGGAATGGGGCTCACCCCAGGTCACACACAACTGGTGTCTGAGCAGAGCTGAGGACCGCCCTTTCAGTCGTTCGAGTACCTCAGGGTGGAGAGAAGGGCAGCTTCTGGGGGATGCTGCCCAGGACTCCGTGAAATTGACCCTCCATTGTTCAGAAGGTACCACCCCTTCTGAGTCCTCACCATGGGAGCCCTTGGTGTTGAGAGGCGGTGTGGGTTAGAGAAGCAGCCCCAGGCCAGGAGTCAGAAGGTCCAGTCTTTGGTGAGTGGCCTCTGAGCCCAGTTGCCTCACCTGGACAGGGAGGGGTCAGGCCGGAAGTCTCAGCGGTCCATGCCCTGACACTCCATCTCACTCCCATTCCGTAGGGTTTCCTTTCTCCTCCCTTTATGGGAACTCACAGTTAACCTGGCTGAGTCCCTGTGGTGCGCCAGCCACTGTGCTGAGCATCTTCAATCCACACAACAACCCTATGTTGATACTCACCCCCATGTTACGGATGAGGAATCGGAGCTCAGAGACCTTGAGGGACTTGCCCAAGGAGTTGCAGCTGTAAGTGTCAGAGCCAGGGTTTGAACCCCTTTGATGCCAGTTCAGAGCCTTTGCTCCCCTTCTGCACCCATGGACTTATGTGGGCCACCCCCTGGAGCTCCAGGTGTTTGGAGAAGGGAGTGTGTGCACGGGGGGGGCGGTGGGGGAGGGGGGGAGCATGGTTTTGTGCAGGCGTGCACCAGCTCGGGCGCTTCCCCAGCTTCGGAGTGGAGTCAGCAGGACCTCGCCAGACTGAGGGCGGAAGGAAGAGGTTGGCCTCTTGGGCTGCGCTCTCAGGAGGAATGGAGAACCCCAGGGAAATGCTCCAGCTGGGTCCGTTGTAAAGACCTGCTGGGGCCACCGTAGGGTGTGTGTTTTTCCTGGAGATCTGCGTGCAGTGACACAGTCCAGGCCGTGGAGAGGCAGGGAGAGGCTCTCTTCCGTCTAGCTTTGGTGCCCCTGTGGCTGGGTGTAGGCCTTCAGTGCTCTCATCAGCATATCCACATTTCCTCTCACCCTCACTGAAGCCTCCGTAGGAGGCAGCTGTGATCACTCTGTTTTTAGATTGCTGGAAGAAGGCGGGGGTGGGGGGGGGTGTGGCGGCTGCTGAGAGAGTTAGCCCAAGTTGCTCAGAGAAGGACGGGCAGGGCCGGAACTGAAACCCAAAGTTCTCAGATCAGGCCTTTCATTCTGTCAGAGCTGGCCCAGCTTGTGCCCCGGCACTTCCGAGAAGCAGTAGTG
>PVIA01011923.1:0-41159 GCA_004024845.1 Tonatia bakeri
ACTGAAAACACCTGTGGGAGTGGAGGTCGGGAGATTCTCTCAGCCTCACAGGAAGCTCCTCGGAGAAACCTACAAAGTCCGAGAAAGTACACAAGCCCACCCGCCTGGGAGCCAGCACCAGAAGGGCCCAATTTGCTTGTGGGAGGGGGCAAAGGAGACTGAAGTCCTTGAGTGAGTGGAGCAGGCACCATTGTTCCCTCTCAGACCCCGCCCCCACATACAACGTCACAACCCAGAGACTGGGGTGCCCTGCCCTGGTGAACACCTAAGGCTCCACTGCCCATACATAACAGCTGCAACCAGACCAAAGGAAAATAAAAAATATGGCTCAAACAGAATTAAAAGCCCCAGAGTCAATTTTTTAAGTGACCGAGAGATAGCCAACCTATCAGATGCACAGTCCAAAGCACTGGTGATCAGGATGCTCAAAGAATTGGTTGCCTTTGGTCAGAAATAAGATGAACAAATGCAGACTACAATAAAAGAAATGAAGGAAAACACACAGGGAACCATTAGTGATGGGAAGAAAATGGGACTCAGATCAATGGAGTGGACCAGAAGGAAGAAAGGAACAGTCAAACAGAAAAGAATGAAGAAACAAGAATTCAAAAAAATGAGGAGAGGCTTAGGGACCTCCAGGACATCTTTAAACATTCCAACATCTGAATTATAGGGGTACCAGAAGGGGAAGAGGAAAAACAACAAGTGGAAAAGTTTTGTGAACAAATAATAAAGGAGAAATTCCCCAATCTGGCAAGGGAAATAGACTTCCAGGAAGTCCAGGAAGCTCAGAGAGTCCCAAAGAGGTTGGACCCAAGGAGGAACACGCCAAGGCACATCATAATTACATTAGCCAAGGTAAAAATGAAGGAGAGAGTTCTAGAAGCAGCAAGAGATAAGGGGACAGTTACCTACAAAGGAGTTCCCATCAGACTGTCAGCTGATTTCTCAAAAGAGACCTTACAGGCAAGAAGGGGCTGGAAAGAAGTATTCCAAGTCCTGAAAGGCAAGGACCTACATCCAAGATTGCTCAATCCAGCAAAGCTTTCATTTAGAATAGAAGGGGAGATAAAGTGCTTCTCAGATAAGGCCAAGTTAAAGGAGTTCATCATCACCAAGCCCTTATTATATGAAATGTTAAAGGGATTTACCTAAGAAAAAAAAAGATTAAAAATATGCACAATAAGAAAAGACATCAAACTCACAGTTAATAACAACCATACCTAAAACAAAAGCAAACTAAGCAAACAACTAGAACAGGAACAGAACCACAGAAATGATCACATGGAGGGTTAGCAACAGGGAAGTGGGAGGAGGAGAGAGGGGGAAAAGATATAGAGAATAAGTAACATAGACAATAGGTAGAAAATAGACAGGGGGAGGGCAAGAATAGTATTAGAAATGTAGAAGCTAAAGAACTTATAACACATGGACATGAACTAAAGGGGGGGAATGTGGGTGGGAGGGGGTAGGCAGGGTAGAGGGGAGTGAAGGGGGAAAATGGGACAACTGTAATAGCATAATCAATAAAAGAAAAAAAAGAGCTGCAAATAACAAATACATGGTGTACTTCAAAGAGGAGATGCTTTAGAATCAGGAAGGTCTTTGAAACTCACTTTTATATCTCTAATCAGGGACTTTGTTGAAGACTACTTTTTTTCTTAATGAATTGTATCTAGCCAATGAACAGGGCACTTGAAATCTCACTAAGCTCTTACAACAATTATTAGAGATAAATATTCTCCTTATCTTAAAGATGATAAAAAATAAAGCTTAGATAGCTCAACAAACTTGTCAAAGTGGTTATATCAAAACTTGATCCAAAGGCCAGACTTTCCATTCTGACCAATGACAAACATTCAGGCTTTGGACTATTTAGAAAGGGGCCCTTATCTAGACTGTGATCCTGAGCAAGTCACTTGATCTCTGCAAGATTTCATCATCTACTAAATGAGAATAATCATGTGTACTTTTTGGCATTTTTAAAGGATATGTGGGAATATCTATAAATAATTTGTCATATAAATATACATAATAAACATTAGTTGCTTCTATTTTCCTTCATTTATAGTTTAACTATCTATACTTATGCTGTCAATGTGATGCAATAAAGTGAGGAAATTAATTGTATATCCCTGTAGTTGGTGAAGAAGCATACATATCAACTTATAATAGCAAGAGAAAAATGGATAGAAGTTTGATCACCTTAATCTTAGCCCAGTCCTACCAGTAATTTTTTTAGATTAATACCTTAATATTCCTGTACTTCAGTTTATTTATCAATAAAGTGGGGACTACTACTCAGCTCTTGTCTATCCTATTAGATTACTCAAATAAGAGATCAATAAATGCCTTATATTTGAAAAGGCCTACATTCTCTTTCATACATTAAAATATTTGCCCAATAATAAAATCATAAGAAAGGTAAATATGTCAGTTATGTTCTGTATTATAGACTGCAAAAATCCTATAAAGTGGTGTTCTTTTTAAATCAGTGAAGACGTGATAATGTGAAAGGCGAAACTGATGCATAAGTGGTGAAAAGGGGAGATAGAGTAGGATAAAGCTTAGATTCAATCTTTTTAACAATCTGTGTTTATGATGTGGTAGATCATATATACATACGCATATTTCTTGACTTCATGTAATTTATACCTGTAGAAAAATAAGATAAATGCAAATATGCTGTATCACAGAAAAAATAATAAAGGCCAAAAGAAAATTGCAGACAAAGTGCTTTGGAAGCTTGCACTAGAAAGACAGCATTCATCAATCATCATATCTTGTATAAATTATCCCTGGACTCACTTTCCAGGGGTTTTGCGTCTGTAAAGTGGTACAAATAATAGCTATCACATGAAGTTGTAGTGAGGAGTATTCAAGATAAAGTTATCATAGACAGTGCTTCTAGCTCAAAGCAGTTCGTTTTTGCCTATCGTTCTGGAGTAAGTATCAGTAATGCTATGTTTCATTCTCATAAGTACCCTGGTTCAAATATTTATATATATGAAAAAACTACATAGTGTATCTAAGAACTTTGGGGCTTAATGGCATCTTTCTTCTGTGCTAGAGAAGTGCTGTGCATGTAATTCTGTAATAGCATTCAAACATTTATCACTGAAAATGAAGGTCTCCTTGGTAGACCATGAGACTTTAAGGTAAGCTCATTTTTTTTTTTTATCTTCAAGTTCTGGGATATAACAAATGAGCAAAAAACATATATTGCACAGATTAATGCCACACCTTGATGGACTAGGGAAGAACTATCAAAATCTAGTCCCAATTTTGGGTCTCAGGAAGTCTACTGAAAAAAAAAGTATGAGATCCTGAGATTCATAGCACAGCACTATTAATCCCATTTCTGAAGATGATGAAACCAGAGTAATAGAAGTTTGAATGGCATGCCAATGTGTTCTTAGGTTATAAGTAGTAGAGCCAGGGTTAGAACTAATTTCTCCTGATTCCTAATCCAGTGTTCTATAGAATAGAGAAATGTCCGGCATTGTAGTAAGTTACAGAGTGATCATGATTTGGAAAGAGGTTTGGGAAACCTGTATAAAGGGCTGGATTCATGACTATATTCGGTCTGGTTATTTGATTATATTCATCAGTCAGGAATTAGACAAGATCGTATGGTGAAGCACTTGTTGAAAGACTCACATTTGCCTTTGACTTTGATGAGTTGAATCTTTGCAAGGTCAAATTGGCTAGAGAAGTAACCATAATATGAATAAGTGAAGAAAACACACAAAATAGGAGATTATATCAAAGAAGCAGTTTGGCTTTTAGATTGTGCTAATAGAATGATATTGATGAGGAATAATTCATTTCACCATGACTTTCTCCCCTTTCAGTATTTTACAACTCTCATACTTACTAACTTGGGTACTAAATTTTTTTTTACTTTAAAAATAAAGACAGCCATTAGGAGAGCTGGTAACATGATTTATGACAGTTGTGGTCTCTATACCCACAGTGGTGACACTAAAACATCTCAAAATTGCATTATTTTTTTCTTAAAATTAACCAACCAAAACCAAAAAAGTGAAAATATAAAGCTGTTTCAGAAGAAATTTTGACATCTTTTTGACATATCAATTTAATAATAAATCTATTCCAGAGAGAACAGAGATAGCAAGATATTGCTAAAGAGAGGATACTATAGAAAGAAATGCATAGATAAATGTTAGGTAGATAAATAGATACATACATACATACATACATACATACATACATACATACTTAAAGATCATCTAACCCAACAACTGTTTTATTTTGTAAATGAAGGAAATGAGGTCCACAAAAAGGAAATGACTTCTTCATAGTAACACAGTGTAATTAAAACCTTGGAATTATAATTTTATTATCCTCATGTTACATCTAGTCTCTTACAATACACAATAATGCTGATCAATCAAGCACTGAGAAAATGTAATTCATAACAATAGTCCATTCTCTAATTATTTTGTTTATTCTGGGCTTTAACTTTATTTTTAAAAGGTCAAAGTAGTATACTGTTAGTATATTTATTAGCTGTGTAATCTTCATGTTACCATAACCCCAAACAAATGGAGCAAGGAAATAATTCAACTGGACATTTGATGTTGTGAAGAACCGATAATTGTTGAGTTCAGCATTATTTGTGTTAACCTTAATTGTTGTTTGTTCTCCCAATGATTGCAACATATAGTGTACAGAATTGTCCATTGAATGTCTTTAAGTGTCATATTTTCCCTTTATATCAATAAAAGCAAACATAGAAAAGAAGGAAAACTTGCTTGAAGAGCACGAGAACTAGGATTGGGCATGGACTGTTGGATGGCATTCATTTTCTTAGTTCACCCAACTCCAAGTTACTGATCTAAACAAACTAGTCAAAAATGAATTTAGTTCAAACAATTGGTCTAAATAATGAATCATTAGAAAAACAGATATTCAATTCCCCTTGTTTTGCATTTTTTTTGTTTCTAATTTCTAAATAGCCAAGTATTTGCATTTCTTATTTGATGATGTTTGGGAGAATTTTAAATGCCATCATTCACTTTAAATCAATTGTTTGGAGAAAGTTTGTTAGAAGTATGTTTCTAATTCTCATACATGTATTTAAAAATATAAAATATATTATCATTTGTATATCAAGACAAACATTAAAAATACTCTGTGTAATATATTGGATTTTTCATTAATGATTTTTATTTTAACTTTTAAAATCAGTTTCAAATAACTGGCATGTACTGCCAGATACACAACTGAGCTAGATGATTTTATATTTAGATAAAACAAATGCTTGTGTTTTAGTTGTTGGTTGACTCTGAGCAGTGAATTACTTTTTTTCTTTATTCTACATTGTGAAATAAAGGAGAAACAATTTTAAAAAGTTTATCTCTAATTTAACAGCATGTTAATCACAGTCTGTATTTATGCTTATTGAGCATATTAATGCTAAATTCTATTTTGCTATTCTCTTAATTCAAAGAATAATTTTTTGTAAAAGTAACACTGTATGTCTGTCTGCATAAAGAAAAACCTTTTAAAAACATAAGTGGTGTCATATTGCCCTTCTTCATAATACATTTTACTGAGAAGAAATCCCTACCCCTCACCACAGTTAACTCAGCCACTCAGGGTCTGCCTGCCTCCCAAGCCGCACCTGCTGCTCGGCTCCCCTCTAGTCTTCTTTACCCCTCAACTAGAGTCAGCTCCCCACATCTCCACAGTCTGTTTACAACCATTTCATGGCTAGAAAGCTGGTCTCAGTCTCAAAGACCAGTCTCTTTCTGGTCTTTGTAGGCAGCCTCCTTAGAGGTCACTGTCTCTCACTGCCCCTTGAGAATTATTTCCTTTATTGCATTATCACAATTTATCAGTGTAAGTATATATGTGTGTGTGTGTGTGTGTGTGTATGTATACTGTAAGTATTTATGAATATTTGAAGGAAAGCATTTTATTGTATTTAACATTGTCATGTAGTCATTCAATGTTATGTAATGAATGAATGAATGAAGCCCATTAACATTTGTTCAAAACTTCTGCTTCTGACCGCTATTGTCTTCCATACACACGATGAACCTAAGACCATCAAGAACAAAACTGTAGTTAAACAAAGTTGAGTTTATTTACCCATTTCAAAAAGGGATACCATACACCAGGATCTGCAGGAAGGGTAGAGTTCAGTTGAAATTTAAATGAAGTAATATTTTAATAAAGGTCTAAAGTGCAAAGTAGATGCAGGATCTTGTTTCCTTGACAACTATGCAGTTAGGACAAATATGAAATGTTGCATCCAAATCCCTTTCCTTGAAGTTCTGTATGAGTTGGAAATTAAGAATGCTTCTCTGTATCAATATGCTTTTAATGCTCCAGGCAGATCTCTCACCTTACTGATATAATTTTTAGCAATAAATATCAGATAGCCTATGGTTTTAAGGAATCAAGATTTTTTTCAGGGAGTGAGGAAATAGTCATCACACAATGGAGGGAGTTGCTCTGACACATTAAACTGTGATTTGTCCTTGGAAAAGACATGATTCTTCTAGGGTTTGCAGCTAGATTTATGTGTCTTTTATATATGGCAGGAAAGATGTTAAGTATCCAAGCTATGTTTTACTCCTTCATTTCCTATTTGGAAGCCAATTATCTTAGGTAAACAGTTAACCCTAGTGTCTCACTCAGAGCTCTCACGTTTTTTGTTTTGCAATAGCTCTCCTTAAAGCACCTTTCACATCCTGGTTCCGGAGGCTATAGATCAAGGGGTTGAGCATGGGTGTGATCACAGTGTAGAACACTGCAATGATCTTACCCCCGGCCCTGGAGGACTTCGACTGGGGTCTCATGTACATGAAGATGGCAGTTCCATAGAATAGGGCCACCACTGTGAGATGGGAGGCACAGGTGGACAGTGCCTTGTGCCTCCCAGAGGCTGACCGCATCCTGAGAACTGATAGAAGAATCTGGGCATAGGAAACAACAATGAGGAGAAAAGGAATGAAGACAATGATGATACTGAAGATGAAAACGACCATCTCAGTGAATGAGGTGTTAGTGCAAGCCAACCTCAGGACAGAGGGTACCTCACAAAAAAAGTGATTCAAGACATTGGGCCCACAGTAGGGCAAACTCAAAGTGAGGACATTGATAATCATGGAGCTCAGAAAGCTACTGGACCAAGAAATGGCTGCCAGTTGGACACAGGTGTTTTGATCCATAATAACAGTATAATGAAGAGGATGACAAATGGCTACATATCTGTCATAAGCCATGACACCAAGGAGAACACACTCAATCATTCCAAAGGACAAGGAGAAGTACATTTGAGCAGCACAACTGGAGAAAGAGATGGTCTTCTCTTTTCCCACCATGTTGGACAGCATTTGTGGGACATTGGTGGATGTGTAGCAGATATCCAGAAAGGATAAATTAGTGAGAAAAAAGTACATGGGGGTTTGGAGATGAGGTTCTATCTGGATAATAGTGATAATGATAATATTCCCAGCCACCGTTAATAAATAGAAGAACAAGAAGATAATAAAAAGAATGAGCTGCACCTTTGGCTGTGATGAGAGCCCCAGGAACACAAATTCAGTCACAGTGAAGTTTGTTTTTATCACACTCATTTTTCAGGTCACGTACTTCTTATGAAATCATTTACTCCCCTGAAGACACAATCATATACTATATATCACGGTGTTGGAAACTGAAGGCACAAGTAAGAGCAAGAAGAAGGCTTGTTTTGAGACTACATCTTTAGCATCTAAATCATACTACAAAAGGAAAGCTTTTCTTCTGCTTTTAGATGGAGTATTCTCTTGATGAGATTAAGAATTTTAAACTCATACTGATTAGAGTTAAGCAGATATTCTTGTCTTTTCTTTAAGGGGATGTTCTTTTGTCTGTTCATAATCTTTCCAAACCCTATCCACTCTTCAAAGTCTTACTCAGGCCTTAGAGTTTTGAAAAGATCTGATCATGTACCATGCAATGAAACAGCAGGATGCAGCACTTATGTAGAAAGCAGTGATAGGCATTGCTTCAGGTGCTGCTCATTAACCTATATGTAAATGTGGAACAGCAGCCTGTGCTTCCTCTGATCACCCTGATGCAACCTTTGAGTGTCTGGTCACCCTGACAGCCAAAAGAACAAAGACTGTGCACACACCAACAAATCCAGCCTCGGAGTACACTAATCGCCAATTCTTCCCTCATCATCATGTCCGTACTTGGGGTGCTTGGATCATTTCACTCTATACAAAATGAGAATAATGATACCACTGATTTTTGTGAGGATTTTTAGAATTATATTAAATAATGTGTATAAAGAATTAAGACAATGTTTACAAGCAGAAAGCAATCTACCAATAAAAACCATCAATTATTAATAGCCCTAATAACATAGAGTGATGCAACATTTATGTGGAATTCATGTCACTAACAATAACCATTTCAGAGATTAATGTATAATAGCATTATGCATTAATTAAATTGTATTATATAATATTAAAATATATATTAATAAAATTTAATTAATAAATTAAATCCAGACTAGTTAAAGTTACTAGATCTATTCACTGAGAGTTCCTTTGCCCCACCCTGTGCTTTTTTTACTCTTAGTTTACGTACAGAGTTAGTATGTTTGGTAACTGACTTCCAGTCTGGAGCAGATTAAAATCAGTGATTTAGGAAGATATAGGACAATAAAAAAGTCCTAGAGGGTAGCACATACAATAACAAATAGAAGTTGCCAATCATTCCTCCACTCATTCATTCATTCTTTTCTTTCTCTCTCTCTCTCTTTCTTTTTACTTTTTCCTTCCTTTCTTCCTCTCAGAAACATCTCTTTGATAATCTAGTATGTAGCGGGTGCTCAGCATACATTAGTAAATGCAACAGACATTTCCAATACTCCCATAAAGTTTACGCTCCAGTGGAAGGTTGTGATGAAGAACAAATTGATGCCTGAGGGACTGAGGAATCTTATCAAGAATACATTTAAGAACCAAGTAGTTGCATGTCATGAAAAAGTTTACTTTATGCAAAACATCCTTTTTCAAATAATATTGATTCAGATGTAATGCATTTTAGAAGCCTTTCTTATATTTTGATTTAAATGTTGGCTTTTCAAATCTAGTAATTCAGTTAACTGGAAAACTAAGTTATGTAAAATATGAAGTCTAGAGATGAAGAAGGTTGGGCCTGGTAAAGAAGAGAGAAATTAAGTCACACTCTTGCTTTCAAATTAAAAGGAAAGGAGTGAACAAAAGAGGTTAAAAAAGTCCTAGATGGTAGCACTTCCTAGAGGGTAGTTCACTTCCATGTCCTTCAAACAGTATTTAAAAAGTTTTGTTGCAAATAATAAATGTTTTGGTGATTTTTTAGGAGTGATTATAATGACAACAAATGACACCCACCCACAGTGAGTTTCTTAAATGACACAATCAGATCACATGACCAGTGGTGAAATGCATGGGATCTATGATTGGAGGGCACCCATTGCATAGCTCCACCACTCACAGATGAGAGTGCTTGCACAATGCACACCACCAGTTTGTGCCTAACTTTCTTCATCTGTAGAATAGGGACAAGGTCAGCACTTTCACAGAGATGATGGACAAGGTAAATGAGATAACACATGTAAAGCACTCAAACAGAGTTAGGCATATGTAATAAGAGCTCAACCTATGTTAACTGTGAGCATTATGATCAATGTGACTCCCATAAAAGGACTTTTGTTAAGTGCAGAACAGGAATTATTGGCACTCCTCACCCCCGCAAATGGCAGAGAGGCTAAGTCTTTAAGGCAAAAAACAACTTGTCCAAAATCATAAGTAATTACTGAATATGTATGTAAGCACCTACAACACACATGCATGTATTTATATCTATACCTATCATAATAAAAGCACACCAAAAATAATGGTCTTGCTTCTATAAGCATGCAAGCATATGTAGAATTTTGTTCACATAAAGAAACGTAAATATTTTGATTCAGCATCTAAACACTGTCGATATTTTGAAGATTCAGTGAAATGTGATAAGCTCTTAGTCCCTCTTAATGCGCAGTTGCCTCAAAGAACATTTTTAGCCCCTAAATGGCTGTAACTGCTGAAAACCATCTAGAACCCATTCACTGCCAGTTTTTCAGGGTATAAACACTCCGTTTCTGGCAGAACACACGGAGTTGTATTTCTGTCACAAGGATAAGAGGAATAAAGGCACTTTTATAAATAAATATAGTACCCGTAGTATAAGGTAGGGTCACCAAATTAAATATGCGGTTGCCAAAGCTCTGGATGTTTTGTAATTATCTATAGATTCTACACTTGCACCACAATCAAGCTGGCAATCACCTAGTTAACTGTACACCCTCCATTTCACCTCACGGACAAAGGCTACTACTGTTAGCAAATGCCTTTTCCTAATTCATCTGCCGGGAGAACTCTTCTTCAACCTTTTAAATACTCGGCATGCATGACATCCCCTTTGAAACTCCCCCTGATTTCATTCATTCTGACAGAGAGAGTTAACTAGTCTTCTTTACTGAAGCATTTCCATTCTTTGAACAAACTCTATTGCTTTATATTTAGTCTATCTCTTCCATTGACTTTGGGTTTCTAGTGATTCTGTCATGTCTGTGTTTCTCCTTTCCCCAGCGCATAATAAACATTAGTCAGTGCTGATGAAATTCAAAGAAATCCTTCCAATTTCTACATTTCTTAAGTCTTGAACTCAAATTAAAAATCAATTAATCCCTATGGTAGCTATGATTTTAGTCGAAGTACACAGTCAAGCAAATTCATTTACTACATTGTAGTTTCTTTTTTATGAACAACATTGCCTAACACTCAAAAAAATCCACCTAACTCAAGAAAAAGAAAGAAAACAAAAAAACTGTTGGTGTGAGTTGATGTCAATAAGATACAATGTATGGTAACACACACTTTAGCAAGGTCAGGTTATTTGGAGTTATTCTGACATTATATAGACAGAGAATATTAGGCAACATATGTCTTACATGGATGCATGGCTCATCTTTCTGCTCTGCAAATTACAAGAAGAAATCTAAAATATAATTTACACCAACTAGAAAAGGCCGATGTTCATCATAAATTCAGAATGTTCAATAGAAAACTCTTTTAATCTTTATAATTTAAACTACTTGCATAACTGACTACATTTTTCTGATGTATAATTAAATTGTCTATTAAGTTGCTGTTGACAGATAGCAATAATATTGTTGACCTTTGGTAATACCTCATTTTCCAAGTATAATTTTGCAAGGTACTATAGGGTAGATTAAAATCATGAACTCTGAACAAGGGCAGCCTGAATATGAATTCTGACCCCATCATTTCTCTGCTGGATGACTTGGGAAAGTTTTTAAACTGCACTAAATCTCATACTTTTCCTATGTTAAGTGGTAACTATATTAGTACTTAATTCATAGGGTTATCTTGATGACTGCATTAGAAAGTACATCTAGAAGTACTAGCACAGTATCTGACACATAGTATAGCTACCAATATTATATAAACCCCAGGTTTACTCAATTTACTTGTGTTCTAAGAGTAGAAGGACTATTAGACATAGCTGTATTAGAATTTCAAGACATTATTACAAAGATATTTAGAGTCTACACAAACTCATACAATTCTTATATGTGTTAACTACTGTGAAAATTCGCTATGTTTTTTAATTGGTTATCACTTCATCAATTAACAAGATATATTGCTAAAAATCAACTTGTGGACTAAGAAGTTTAAGGACTAAGAAAAATTAAAATAGCATCATAATTCTGTTCCTTACCTAGTTAAGGAAGAATGTTAGGGCTGCCAACAAGTCTGTAAATATTTTTCTGATGAATTCATCATTGAGTTATAAAAATTATGCTAGAAAAGAGATGATCATTTCTTTAAATACAAACACTGTATATAGTGCTTACAAATTACACTTAGTATGAATTAGGTTTACAAATCCTCTTGAACAAATAATTAGGATCTGGTTTTGAAAATCTTGGAGGATAAGGAGAGAAATATGAAAGCAAAGTCTCCTGGAAGGCCACGCTCTCAGAGAGAGGGCTAACCCCCAACATCAGCCACAATGCTACGTGGCTGATGAAAAAAATATGTATTTAAAAAGTTAACAAAGTTTAATCTTCCTAAAAACACAAGAAGATATTAATTACTACCTATTACAATTCTCCATTGCATGACACACATTTTTAGGTACTTTGCTGATAGTAAATTGCATCTTCACAATAACTCCAAAGTATATTTATATTCATGTTAAAGATGAGAAAATTGATGATCAGGCAGGCTATACAACTTTCTCAGTCGGAGTATTTAGGATAGCCACAATTTGTACTAGAGTCTGCCTAATTCCAAAAGATCCTTAATTTAAATAACAAGTAATTTTATTTTACTACTGTTATTTATGTCTTAATAGGCCATTGCAAACATAGGCAAAGCAGGGAAAAAATACATGCCCTAAGGACACAAGTGATGTATAGAAATAATCTGCTTCATACCTGTCCTTACCACTTACTCATGCAAACAATCACTAATAAAAAACAAAACAGACATTGTATCCATGTCCAAAAAATGCAATTCTATGGACATAAAATAAATCTTCTGTTGTGATGACTACAAATAAAATACTACCATAACCTGACTCAGTCCTTTTATAAGTAGACTAGAAATAAAGATAATAAATGCATGCACAGTGAAATCCCTAAGTTATCTGAGTTTTCTCATTTTAGGACCTTAGGCTGAATTTTGGATTCTTGAGGGATAATGTCCCAGACCAGTAATTAAAATGCAATTATTTGTTCTGAGGGATTCCTGGTTGAGACACTTGTTGGCTGTAGCTCCTCTCATCTCTCTACCCTGCATATGAACCTTTAGCATGGTTATGTTGCAGGCCTTCCAAGTGTCCAGGGTGTTATGTTCCTTTTATATTGCCGAATACTAGGAATCATAAAAATGGGTGTATTCATCACAAGAACAGCAAAACCTAAAATGCAAACTTCAAAGACAAGTCATTTCCTTTATTTTAAGGTTTCATTTATTTATTTTTAGAGAGGGGAAGGGAGGGAGAAAGACAGGGAGAGAAACATCCATGTGTGATTGCCCCTCAAGTACTCCCTACTGGGAACCTAAACCACAACCCAGGCATGTGCCCTGACTGGGAATCAAACCAGCAACCCTGTGGTTTGCAGTCCAGGGCTCAATTCACTGATCCACACCAGCCAGGGCTGGAGAGTCATTTCTTAGAATCAACAATATTTTAGAGATGGTTATGACCCTAGTATACTCTCAATTATCCACTTAGCAAATTTAAACCCTAGGTTCTCTTCTCCCTGGTCATAGCAAATTCTGGAACCACATACTATTGAATAGCAACTAAATGCAAACTGTTTATAAGGAAACAGTAAGGCCAGGAAACTGTAAGCTCAAACATACCATTTTACTTTATTAGCTTTGGTTTATTCATCTTTAAAATGGGCATAAAAATATCTAGATCACTACATTTACTCCCTTGTTTTGGATGTAAAGGGGAAGAAAAATAAGAAGAGAGAAAGAAAGAAAAAAGTTAACATTAATTGGCCCTGACTGGGTAGCTTAGTTGGTTAAAGCACTGTCCAAGGTTGCAGGTTTGATCCTCAGTCAGGGCACATACAAGAAGCAACCAATGAATACATAAATAAGTGGAAAAACAAGATAATGTTACTCTCTCAAATCAGTTTAAAAAAGTTAACATTAACTAGTCCTTTCAATATACAAAGAGCCAGCTTAGCTAAATAATGCCTCCATAATGATATCACTTAATCTTAAATGCACTATAGTTGGTTGTTGTCGTTTGTTTGGTTTCAATTCAATGCCTAGGCCTTATCCTAAATCAATTAATTCAGAAATAAAATATTGTGGAATATCAAACAACCCAATATTATAAGTTTATAATAGTTCAATCACAACAAAATAATATACACAATTAGAGTAGTTTGATCATGTTTTATTGTTTTGAGTATAACATATTTACTCAAAATATTGCAATGTTTACCAACATATCTATCTATGAGCCAGTACTCTGAAAAATGCAATGAGAGCGTTCTTCAAAAAGATAACATTCATGTCTGTAGTCCTGATGGTCTCTGTGGCTTTCCAGAAGGCCTCTTCGACATCTTTGTTTCTCAGGCTATTGATGATAAGGTTCAGCAATGGGCTGACCATGGTGCAGAACAAGGCAGCCACTTTGTCTTTCTCCAGAGAGTGGGTGGAACTTGGCCTTGAATACATGAAGAGCAAAGATCCATAGAAGAACACGACTGAGATGAGGTGAGAAGCACAGATGGAGAAGGCCCTGCACCTTCCAGAGGCTGAGCAGTTGCACAGAATAGCCAGAAGGATGTTGAAACAGGGAATCAGGATGGCAAGAATGCCAGAGAGAATGGTGAAGCCCAGCACATCCAGGAGGACTTTTTCATAGCCCTGGGTTTCTATACAAGACATTTTTACCAATGGTGGTACATCACAGAAGTGGCCAATGATACTTTTACCACAAAAACTAAGGCAGAAAGTGTTGGCAATATGGGCTGTGGCATTCTTGAACCCTCCTACATAAGAGCCAGCAACAAGGCCAGTAGACAGAGAGCTGGACATAGTACCTGAATGAAGGAATGGGTTACAGATGACGTTGCAGCAGTCATACACCATGGCTGCTAGGAAATAGAACTCAGCGTAGGCTACAACACAGGAAAAGAACAGTTGGGCTCCACATACAGCCAAGGGAATGTGTTTATGTTCTGAGATACAATTGGCCAGGATATTGGGAATATACACAGAGGTATAACAAAAGTCTAAAAAAGACAAATTGCCCATGAAAAAGTACACAGGTGTGTTCAGGCAGGAGTTGATATGAATTAAGATAACCAGGGTCATATTCCCTGACAAGGTTATCAAATAGAGTGTCAGAAATATTACAAATAAAATCAGCTGCCACCAAGGGTTTGCTGAAAAGCCTACCCAAATGAACTCAGGCAGGATGGCATAATTTCCTACTTCCATGTCCACAGAGAAGAAACCCTGATGATGATTTTGGGGAAAAATTATTTACTGATTTTTCTATTGAAAGAAATAAACAAAGGTATCAATTAAGTCAACAATTACTGAGTCTTACAGGCTTTTATCCATGACTATCTAGTATAACAGAACTGTAGTCTGTGACTTTGGAGGAACACAGGAACTGGCGTTACAATATGATTATAAAATGAAGGCTTTCACTTAATTGTTTAATGCAAGGCAAGTCCTTCAGTCTCACCAGACAAGAAAAATGAAGCAAGTTGCAGGTTGTCTGATTGGGTAAAGAAGATGCCTGAAAACACCTAGCACAATGTTAGGTACATAAAAAGCACACAAAAAATTTTCAGTACCCTTTGTATATCATTGAGAATTTATGTATCATGCATTGTGCTGATGGTAATACAAATGCCAATGTACATACTACTTCTGCTATAATTAATACAAATAAACATATATATGTACATATAATCACTGTGTATCAGTTAGTATTCTAAGTTTTAATTTCAACTCACTAAATTCTTTACACAATTTTATAAGGTAAGTATTATGATGATCCTCATTGAGTTCAAGAGACAATTTCAAGCCCTGGCTGGTGTAGCTCAGTGGACTGAGGGCAGGCCACAAGCCAAAAGGTCGCTGGTTCAATTCGCAGTCAGTGCACATGCCTGGGTTGCTGTCCAGGTCCCCAGTAAGAGGCAGGTGAGATGCAATCACACATTGATATTTCTCCCTCTCTTTCTTCTTCTCTTCCCTTCTCTCTAAACATAAATAAATGAAATCTTTTTAAAAGGAGACAATTTCAAGATCACAGAGCTGGTCAACAACAGAACTGGTATTCGAAACAGAATTGTCTTTACAAAGAGTTTATGTTTTCAACTGTTAAGCCATGTTTGTCTTTTACAGGTGAATTGTTTCTTTCTTATTTGTTCCTTTCTTGCTAGCTAAGGCAATGCCATAACCCTCTGACAACTTGGATTTCTTTGCTTATTAAAAAGAGTTTTAAATTTTTTTTAAATTATGTTCTCCACGTTCGCTTGTTGATGTTAGATTTATATACATAGTTGAGAAAATTTTTGATAGAATGGATGTTGATCATTAGAAAGACCCCAATTGTTGGTGTCAGAGATTCATTGAATAACCATAAATCCTTTAATGTTCACATCTTGAATCTCCAGAGCTCTCAGAGAAAAACTAAAAGGAGGCATTAAGTTAAAAATACAGAATTAGGGCTGATGCTACACTAGCCAGCTGATTTTCTCTTAGCTGAAAAGGCAGTGGGAGAAAGCTAAACCAAAAGAGCATTGTGATTTAGTTCACTGTTTAAAACATTTACTTTGAGCTAAACCAGATCAGTTTCTAATTAGAATGCAAATGCAAGTTTTCTGTTTTTCATTGTTGTTCCATTAGAGTTGTCCCAACTTTTTCCCTGTTGCTCACCCTTGCCCCGCCCAACTCCCACCTCCCCCACTCCCACAGTCAATCCCCACCCTATGTCCATGCATATGAGTCCCCTATTCATGTTCCTTGACTTGCCCCTTCCCCTTGTTTCCCCTGTTATCACCCTCCCCTCTGGTCACTGTCAGTTTGTTCTTTATTTCCATGTCTCTGGTTCTATTTTGCTTGTTTGTTGTGTTGATGAGGTTCCACTTATAGGTGAAATCCTGTGGTATTTGTGTGTCACTGCCTGGCTTATTTCACTTAGCACAAGTTTTCTACCTCAAGGTATACTGAGCCCACTTGTTAGGAAGCAAGGAATCTTAATTTTAAAATATTAGGTATTTAAAGATTAAGAGACTAAAACACTCTTCCAAGTCAACAGACATAACAGTTTTTCCAAATGCATCACTTATTTTAAAAACACATTCGAAAAACAAAAATGCAGACTGGTGTTTCCACATTATCCAATGATTTTTGTTTGTTTCCTTGTCCATTCTATTTTTGAGCATATAACTGATAATGATAACATGGAAATAACCTGTAAAGTAAAATACAGCCATTGTTTACCAAGTATTTTCATTTAGAAACACTTTGCTCTGTCTACCATTTTTCTCAGAGCATCTTTAACATCTTTATTTCTGAAGCTGTAGATCAAAGGATTCAACATTGGAATCACCACAGTATAAAACACCGACACCACTTTATCCCTCTCCAGGGCATAACTCGTACTTGGTCGAGAGTAAATGAAGAGAATTGAACCATAGTACAAGGTGACAGCTGTCAGGTGAGAGGCACAAGTGGAGAAAGCCTTGAGACGACCTTGGGCAGAGCGGATCCTCAAGATGGCGGTGATGATGAAGAGATAGGAGGTGAGAATAAGCACGATGGGAGTAATGACATTGGAGGTAAGTATGAAATAGAGTACAGCCTGGTAGCTTTCCTTCACATCACAAGCCAACTTTACAAGGGGAGGAAGATCACAGAAAAAATCATCAATTATATTGTTCCCACAGAAGGTCAAGGTAAATGTGTTGCTGGTAATGATGGTTGAGTTAAGAAAGCCACCAAGGTATGAAGCTGCAACAAGACTGGTACATAACCTTGAGGACATTGCCTGGGAATAAAGCAGGGGGTTGGAGATGGCCATAAAGCGGTCATATGCCATGGCAGCCAGCAGGTAACATTCACTATAGGCCAGTCCAGCTGAGAAGAAGAACTGAGCCAGACAACCAGCAAAGGAGATGCTTTTGTCTTCAGAAATGCAGGTCATAAGGATTTTGGGAGCATAGACAGAGGAATACCAGAGATCCAGGAAGGAAAGGTTTCCAATGAAGAAATACATGGGTGTGTGGAGCCGAGAATCAGCACAGATCAGAGAAATCAGGGTGATGTTCCCCAAGAGACTGAAGATATAAATGAGGAGGAAGATGAGAAAGAGAACACTCTGTAACCGTAAGTCAGCTGTGAACCCTGAAAGTATGAACTCCTTCACTTGGGTGGAATTTTTCTCATCCATTGATTTGGAATTTCTATGGTCTCTGTCTGCAAATAGATTAAGAAATATGGCATGATTTAAAATATATATAAGCTCCCTGATCACTGGGCATTTTAGATCATTGAAAAACACAACTGATAGATATGCTGTTCATTGTGAGACATGTTTATGCTGAACTGGATATCATTCATGTTGGATGACTGAAAATTTGCTCTATGCTGGCTTGAGAGATCAGTTATTAAGAAAACAGCATAGTATATGTCACCTTATCTTTTTTATCTATTTTTCCCTCCTCATGAGAGAGGATGATGTGTGTATCTCGTCTTTTGCTTCTCACTTAGGGTGATTGGGGACCACGTGGAATGTATAAAAAAGGGAGTCAGAAAGGAAATGCTAATTTCTCTTCTGGTCTTTGAATCCTTTTGTCTTTTTCCAGAGAATTGCATAAAGAAGAACACTTTTGTTATACTAAAAATATTTTGGAGTATCCTTAGAAGTTCTTTTTATTGTGAATTCTTTGAACATGATTATATTTTATCCACAAAACCAAGAACACAGGTTTTTACAAAGTAGAAATTGTGTAACCTGAAAAAAAGAATAGATTTCCTTAGATACTAGGAATTTGAGACCATAGCTGCCTGTCTGACTCTCAAATATGCTGTAAAAGGAAGTAAAAAGATAAACCAATTGATAATTTGTTCACGACATATTTGAATTTCCTATAGCATCAATTTTCAACTGGTGTGACACAAGAATTTTTAAAACATGCAGTACCTGACTATTTAGTCAAAGGCACTGACCTCTTTTCCCTTAAATTGCCAAATAAAAAAGTTACAGCAAACAACATAATAGCCACATGGTGTGAATGGATCAAAATTATATCTAATTTTTGTCAGGCAAAAAATATATTTTTGGTGTGCCACAGAATTTTAGTAATTACTTTATGTGTACCATGAAATGAAAAAGGTTGAAAATTGCTGTCCTATAGAATCAAGAGTGAAAAAACAAAATAAACAAACAGACAACTAAGCTAGCCAAATTGAATGATTTGGGGGAACATGATAGGCTGAATAGTAGCCCATAAAGATATCCAGGTTCCAGTTCCTGAAACCTATGAACGTTACTTTATGTGGAGCAAGAGTTATTAAGTTGAGAATCTTGAGATGGGTAGATTGTCAGAGTGAGCCCTGAATACAATCACAAATATCCTTATATGAGGGAGGCACAGGCAGATCTGACTACAGCCACAAGAGGAGGCAGTGGGACCACAGAAGCAGAGAATAAAGTGAAACAACTACAAAAGATGCCAACAGCCAGATGAAGCCAGAAGCATAAGATGGATTCCCTACTAGAATCTCTGGGTGGAGTGTGGCCCTGCGAATTCTTTGCTTTTGTCTCAGTGATATCAAGTTTGAACTTCTGGCATCCAGAACTATGAGAGAATAAATGTTTGTTGCTTTAAGCCACCAATTCTGTGATGACCTCTTACTACAGGAAGTTCTGGAGCTTGACCCCTACCAGTCTTCCTGACTTCAGAGACAGAAGCAGCAGCTGGAGTGTTGGCAACGATGGGAGACACACCATCTCTGCTCATCTGTATTACAACCCAGGACACACAACAATGTGCCACAATCAAAAATGGCTGTATTATGATTGTCAGGGCTCTGAATCATCAGGGGATGTCATATTTGTGCTATTCAGTTCAAGGCTTTAAAAGTATTTTCTGCTAGGGAGAAAAAACTTAATCTTGGTCATATACTCAGCTATGGACTTAAAATTGGGCTAGAAAAAAAATGTTTAATGCTCTCTTGGAGCTGTATCTATTTGATGGTAAGAATTTATAATTTTTAAACTTAAATAAATATTAATGCTATATTCATTGTCAAAGTAGAAATTCTTAATAATAAGCAAAAGAGGACTGGGATATGTGGCATTTTTATTCCCTTAGTATTTCACAGCTGTTGACAGTTAAGGTCATTTTTAATAAAGACTATTTCTTTTTTTTAAGATTTTATGTATTTATTTTTAGACAGAGGGGACAGGAAGGAGAAAGAAAGGGAAATAAACATCAACGTGTGGTTGCTTCTTGTGTGCCCCCTACTGAGGACCTTGCCTGAGATCCAGGCATGTACCCAAGCATGTACTCTGACTGGGAATCGAACTGGAGACCCTTTGGTTTGCAGGCCAATACTCAGTCCACTGAGCCACACCAGCCAGGGCCAAAACCTATTTTTGGAAGCAGCCTAAGGACAAGAATCAAGAGAACTGGATTCTGGTTTGAGTTGGCTACTGCCAATTTTAAATAAACATAATTTCCAAATTCTATTTTCCCATCTACTTTTCTTAGTTCAGTGGGACTTTTAAAGCTCACAGATGTGAAAAAGAACTTTGAAAACTAAAAGTGGGAACTGTGTGGTGCATTCTCTATGATTTCTTCACATCTGTAATATGTCCTTCAAATTTTTTTTTTTTACTTTACCTCACAAAGATTTACAATTATACCTAAGCCATGAGTCCCTAGAATTGGTGTGTCCTCCTGCAGAAATTTAAAAAATGGCAGGACTTGTTTGCAAAATTACAATTGGGTTTAAATATTGCCAGATATTTCTTCCCTAATCTCTCTTATGTTCTTCTACAGTAATTAAAATATAATATAAACATGTGACTATGCATATATGAGTACATATCAATGCTTTTACAAATAAAAAAAGGTTTGTAGGTGTCTTAGTATGAGTCATAAGACACAGGTAAGTATCATAAAATGTGAAAAAGAAAAGCAAGACCTGGATATAAGACAAAACAAGGATAAACCCCATAGCACCCCAATGAGTTCTATCCACTGTTCTATGCACACCAAAAATTTAACTGGAAACTTTCTAGCAACCCAAATATGCAGTTAGTAACATCCAAAAAACAAGCTACTGTCCAAAAAATTGGCAACGCATTACCATTCTTGATACTAACTTTGAAATCATTTCCCCCCAGTTTCCTTGTAAAGAGAATGAGGGAAATTTAAGGTACAATATATTGAACTGTAGTATTATATACATAGACACAAAAGAGAGGTTTTTTGAGCCACATTTTCTTGCCATTAATTCATAGACTTAGAGCTGGCCAAATGTCTTGTTAGAGTCAAGAGATGCTCAGACATCATCTCCCCACCAAACGTCTCTCCCCTCTGTCTTCACTCACCTCCCTTCACCGGGAGGCCTCTTTAAGAGGTAGACAGCTCTGAGAATGATCACCCAGAAGGAAATGATCCCTTAGTGACCTCTCAGCCCTCTCCAGGCACTGGCAGTCCCTATCACTCAGTTTGCTACACTAATCACATAATCCTTGAGTTATATATTACTTACAAATGTACAGTAAAATCTCAAAGATATGGCTTTATCTCTATGATATATATAACTGCTCTCCTCTTAAGGAGCTCCTACCCCATGCACTGCCTAGATAGAAAAAGAAACACTTTTCAGTCATGAAAATATTAACATTTCAAGTTTTCTATATATTGGCCTACTCTAAGGGCCAATAAATGCCCGATGAGATAAGGGCCAATAAATGCCCGATGAGATAACACAGGAGATGATGGTGGGTCACACACAGCTGCGAAGGGCTTCAGAGAATGAAAACGCTCATCCAGGGCACATCTAACTGTCTGTTTCACTGAAAGAGATAGTAAAGCCTAAAGAAAAGACATTTCAGCTCTCCTCATCAAATATAATTAAAGAAAATGTTATTCTCTTTCACAAAATTGCTTTGTCTTTTGCTCAGATTATGACTGCCTTTTACCCCTGGCTAATTAAATATTATACTTACTAACATAAATTGCCACTTCATTTGAATTTCAACTCAAGTCCAGAACTTCTCACATTACCTTGGAATAAAAAGTGCCTTCTACTCACCTAAAGAAATCCTCTTTCCAATGCTAACCATACTGGGAGAGAATATAAGCCTGAGCACCCCTTTGGGATATGATGCAAAAACAAAAGAGTACCTTCATGTGTTATTCTGGTGCCAAGTGACAAATTAGAAAGCTCAGTTATCTTTCTGGAACGAAATAGGCAGAGATTATTCATCAGTAATATCATTGATTCAGTTAACCTCTAAAACCCCTTTGCTTTGTGAGTTTCATTCACATATTTGAGATAAAAGAGAAGTTGGCAGAAAAGAATGACCAACAGAATAGTCCTCATACAGCAGGTGCTCAAGAATTATTTGCAGTTTATAATAATAATGATAAAGAAAAGATGATAGAATTTTAGTTCTGAAACATGCCAACTATCACTTAATAAAATAAACCCATTTACAAACAATGAAATTGAGAGGCAGAACCAAAGTCATGTGATTTAGGGCAAACTTTTATTTCTACATCCAACCATGATTATATTTATTCATTCAAGATATATTTTTATTGAGCAATTTTTAACGTATATTTTATTGATTATGCTATTACAGTTGTCCCAATTTTTTCTCCCCTTTTTCCCCCCTCCACCATGTGACTCCTCACCCTCCAGGATTTCCCCACCTTAGTTCATGTCCGTGGGTTGTACAAATAAGTTCTTAGACTTCTCTATTTCCTATACTATTCTTAACCTCCCCCAGCTATTTTATACCTACTAATTATGCTTCTTATTCCCTGTACCTTTTCCCCCCATTCTCCCTTTCTCCTCCCTCTCCTTACTGATAACCCTCCATGTGATCTAAATTATCAAGCAACTTTTAGGTAACCAGCATTGAGCTGAATGTTGAGTGAGAAACAACTGTGAGACAAGGTGAGATATTGGGTGAGCTTTGTAATGGTAAGAGGCAAATCTAGGACAGAGATCACCTAAAAGTGAAACCCAGCTCTACAGCTCTCTGGTCATGTGACCAACTGCAGTTCACTTAAACTCACTAAGCCTCAGTTTTCCCACCTATAATATGGAAATAACTTGTCTTCTGCATAAAGTTGTTATGAAGATTACATAAAATAGCATATAACATTTTAATAAATATCGATGAAAAATAAAAAACAAGCAAAATAAAAAATAAAAAATGGTGAGAAATAAAGATATAAAGCCTGCCTTCATACAACTTATGACCTCATAAAAGAAGTAATCAAATAATAATATAAATTTATACTTATAAATTATAGCTAGTGTGTGGAGTAACAATAAGGTGTCAGCAATTGTATAACAACACCTGACATAGAGTGGGATCTTAGAAAAGATTTATGAGGAGGTCATATTTGACCTGAAAACTGAAGGATAATAATAAAAGTTTAACAATCAAAGGAAGTGATAAAGCTGGAGGTGGCAGATGGCTGGGAGCGTACCAAGGACAGTCTTCTAGGTTCTAGGAAGGGCAGAGTTCAGAGTTAAGGAAAAGCATTGTGGATTCCAGAAAGTGAAGAAAGTTCAGAGATGTCAGTATTTTTCCCATCCCTACCCTCAACACAACTCTTTGCTTCCAGGTCCGAAAGCGAATCACATCAAATATAACCCAGCTGGGGAGTGCAGAGACTGCTCAGGAAGTTGCAGGCCACGTGGACACCTCTGAGGAGTGCTGGACTGTGCTAATTGCTGTAAGAGGGTCTCTAGAGATTGCCAGGGAAGTATAGCGAGGGAGTTTAAAAGAACAAATATACCAAGAAATAGCATCAGTGGAGGTCTATGATCAGTACCACTGAGATACAAGACCATGGTTTACAGACTGTAAAGGAAGGAATCAAAAAAGTTAGAAAAATAGAAATCAGTTCTATTGATCGCTGGTGTAAATCAATTGTACAACCGACTCAACCATCAGCTAAGTGTGAGGTTCTCGAATCTTTTGAGCTCAGCAACCTTTACATTCTTATAACTTATTGGGGACCCCAAAGAGACTTTCTTTATATTGCTTATATCTGTCAGTATTTACCATTTTAAAAATAAAAACTGAGAAATTTTAGGTGTTTTTATTGATGCATTTAAAATTATAATAAGCTTATTACATTTAACCTAAATAATACATTAATAAATACAAATAAATTTATTTCAATACCAAAAAATATATAGTGAGGAGTGACAGTGTTATATTTTATAATTTTTAAAAATGTCTGGCTTCTAGAAGACAGTTGAGACAGTTGAGCTGTCTTAGGAAGTACTGAGATGTCTTGCTTTGACTGAAGCACCGGTGTATGAAAAAAATTCAGCCTTAAACGGGTATGCAGATTGAAAAGGGAAATCTACTTAGCCTTCAGATAACCGAGATAGTCTTCTTTCATAATATTATAAAACACTAATACTTTAAGTTAATTTCAATGAGAATCATAAAATTCTGGAGAGTTACAGCTAAGAGGAAGCACAAATCATCACAAATAAATTGGCTACAGTTACTATAATAAACCACAGGAATACTTTCAGTTGAGGTAACTGAACAGTAGAAATGGTTCTGCATGAATTATACTAAGTCATACAGGCATACTAAGGCATACTAAGTCTGATAATGACATGCAGAAACAGACAAATTTCCATTGCAGGTCTTCTCAGCTCCAAAATACATTATGTGTTCATGACCAGAGGTGCAACCATGAACAAAATAGAAAGAGCCTTTGTCTTTATGTGGCTTAGAGTTCAGATTATCACAACTACAGAGCAAAGCAATTGCCTAGTGTGATTGTAAGAGGTTACATGACTCACCTAAGACCATGAAGAGGGTTAACAATAGGGTCAGCCTAATCAGAGCTCCTCAAAATGCACTTTGTATGCCTTACACATCGTAGCACTTAGCTGTCTGTCCCTTTTTTCACCTGAGTGTCTTGCTGTGCATCTACAAGAGCAGGAGTTCTAAATCAAGGTCCACTGGTCACCAGGAAGAACACAGAGGATTTTAAGGGGTCAAAGATCCCACCTGAAAATGTGGACAAGAAATCTTGCCTGCGATTTTTTTTCCCAAGAGAGTCCATCACTCTTGCCTAATTTTACATGCGTTTTCATTACAACACTCTTATTTTTACCTTAATTCTTAGCATTTTATTTTTTTATTTTTATTGCTGTTCAGTTACAGTTCTCCCCATTTACCCCCCATTACTCTCCACTCCCTACTCACTCCTCCCTCCCACATTCAATCCACCCCTAACCTTTTGTCTTTGTCCATGGGTCCTTTATACATGTTCCTTGATGACCCTTCCACTCCTTTCCCCTGTTACCTCCCCTCTGGTTACTCTCAGTTCATTCTTTATTTCAGTGTCTCTGGTGCTACTTTTATCATTTGTTTGTTTTGTTGATTAGGTTCCACTTACAGGTGTGATCATACGGTATTTTTCTTTCACTGCCTCAATTACTTCACTTAGCATAATGCTTTCCTGTTCCATCCATGCTGTCACGAAGGGTAGGAGCTCGCTCTTTCTTTCTGCTGCATGGTATTCCATTGTGTAAATGTACCACAGTGTTTTGATCCACTAATTTTCTGATGGGCACTTAGGCTGTTTCCAGCACTTGGCTATTATTGTAAATTGCATTGCTATGAACATTGGGTGCATAGGTTCTTTCAAATTGATGTTTTATGCAACTATTACATTTATCATTTCGTCATTTTAGAACCTCTCCCCATGCTAGTGTAAAGTTTTCTCTGTCGCATATTTTCTCTGTGTGCGTATATGTGTGTTTATACCTATACAAAAGAAAATACATAAACATATATTCACATAGCTATATGCATTTTGAAGATTATGTAAATCAAATATCTTTCAGAGGAAAGGTCCAATTTTTTAAAATTGGGGTGGATGAGGGAACGAAGCAGAAGGAAGGAAAGCAAGTGTCCTCATTTCCCTGAGCACTCAGAACAATTTCCTTCCCCTTATTGGCTTCACCAGAAAGCCCTAGGAAGTAGTAGCTCTTTTTCAAAAAATTATCCTCACTCTATTACAAATTTCTAAAATTCACAAGAACATAATTATTTTTGCCTTACAGTAGAAGGGCCTTTGGGAATATCCGTGAGTCAATCATAAAGTGTTTAATATTCTCTTCCAGTGTGATAGTTATTTGAGCTTTCTTTTCTTCCTTTATCTTTTGTACCTTTCCTCCTTCCTTCCTTTTTTCTTTCCTTTTGTCTTATGTGCAGATATCCCTACAAGGAGTAGTTGTACTAAGCTATCAGAAGGACCCAGTTCTTGCCAGGGTTGTGCCTCTAACTCCATGATCTTGAGTAACCAATTCTCTACTCCACCTATTTGTTCCCTCACCTGATAAAGAAAGGGCCCAGCTCAGATTATCTCTAAGGTAGTTTTTGCTTCTAACATTTCTGTCACAGAAAACAATGATGTATGAGTCTGAAGCCTGAGGAATCAGCAGTCAACTGTCCAGAGAAACCATTACAGCAAAATGCTAACAAATTATGCTTGTCATGTGAGACCAAGTCTGCAGGGCCCAACACTGTCCCTGATCCCTTTCTAACAGATGCCTTGAGTATCATTATGATTGAGTGGTACTTAGATCCCAGCAATTGCTAAACTTGAAAAAAAGTATTTGCCTCATTTCTAAACAAGTTTCAGAGGAACTAATTAATCAAGGCAATTTTAATAAGAAAATTTCCTGGGTTATAATTGCTGTTCAGCTCTGAAAGTTAGTCCCTGGGGTCTGTCATAGGTCTGACAGCAAAGAAGGCTAACCCTGGGCATGGATGATGCCTTTAACTGATTCAAGGCAGGGGGGCCACTTTCCGGAATTATTGGGTCAGTAGTTGCTATCCTGTCTTCTTGGGGTTTGATCCCTTTCCCTATAAAACAAAACAAACTGAAAATTTATTCCAATTCAGGAAAAACTGACAAACCCAAGAGATTAAATTAATTTGTAAATTTTGGAATATGTAGAGAAGGATATAACTCAAGCCTTTGTTATGTTGAAGAGCATGAGTCTTGCAGAAGGACACCTCTAGTTTTGAACACTAGGTCTTGGTCTTGAGCAAATTACTTAAAATTCCTGTGTTTCAGTTCCTTCAGCTGTAACAGCCCATTAAATAATAATACCTACCATGGAGAATTAAGTTAGATAATACACATTATGTGCCTGGAACATAGGAAAAGCTCATTAAATACTGTCATTATTGTTCAGCCATCACTCTTACCCTCACCCAGGCTGTTATTTCACGAGCTCCTTCCAGGTCCCCTCACCTCCAGTCGCCCTTCATTCCTGACCACCTACACAAGGCACCCTTCCAGCTGGGTAGCCCTACATGGTAATGTATACATTTTACCCATTTCTGAGTGTACAATTCAGTGGCATTAAATACATTAACACTGTCATGCAACCATGACCACAGTCTATCTCCACAATTATTTTTCCACCACCCCAACTGAACTTTGGTACCCATCAAACACAAACTCTGCATTATCTCCTCCCCCAGCCCCTGGTAACCATGATCCTACTTTCTGTCTCTATGAGTTTGGCTAATTTATGTCATATAAGTAGTCATGCAATATTTGTCCTTTTGTGTTTGGCTTACTTCACTCAGTGTCTTTAAGGTTCATCTATGTTGTAGCATGTATCAGAATTTCATTCTTTTTTAAGGCTGAACAATATTCTATTGTGTGGCTGTTTCACATGTGATTTTCCATTTATCTTCCAATGAATATCTAGGTTGTTTTCACCTTTTGGCCATGGTAATAATGCTTCTATGAATGTCAGTCAGCTTTTTAAAGACAAAGCAAAGATTTTCTGCTGAGAAAAGGATGTAGACAGTTATATGAATTACCGACCAGTTTATAATCAACAAATGTTCCTCAGCATCTACTCCATAGCAGGCATTCTGCTAGGAGAACAGTAGTGAACCAGGAGAGATTTTTTCACTCAGTATGTAAAATCTAGGTGTGCCAGGAAAGACGGGGATGAAGATGGGGCCACTGGCCACCCTAGCCCCATGAACTGTGACCATCAGAAGCCCTTCATGCACTCTTCAGAATGCAGGCTAGGGAAAAGGTCTGATGGCACGCACCCTGGTTCCCACCAGAGACTAACCCCAACATCCACTGCTCCGCTCTCTGCTTCACTACACCATGCTGGTTTGGCCTAATTCAGGCACCTGCACAGCTACTTTTACAGCCCTGTTGTGGACAAGGGGTCACGGTGCTGCAGGACACGTATATGCTCCAAGTGTCTGCGGAGGTGCAGCCAAGCAAGATCTGGTGACCAGGGCCTGGCGAAGTCTGTCTCCCGGAGCATGTGGCTCCCTGTGGCTGCCCAAACCTGGCTTCCTCTTCGGCAGATATGTCCATGCCTTTCAGACAATTATCATTTCACTGATGTCTAGGCAGCAACATGGCTAACAACTCATGAGCATTTAGAAAATTAGAGAGTCACCTGATTGTTTGAAATATATAATATGTAAACATTAGATGGGATCTGAATTCTATTCTCATTATAACAAGCCATCTCAACATTATATTTGTCAAAAAGAGAAAGCAAAGAATACCTTTAATATCATTTCTTTAAATCTAATTCAGCTCTTTTTCACATATAGGTGCTATAAAATTAATTTTCAAAGTTAATTATTAAAAATTATTCATCAGGAGTTGTTCATAGTAATTTCAACGGGAAACCTGAAGGCAGAGCTGTTGGGCTCATTGAAGCAAACTCAAGTTTCCCATTCAAAGATTTGGAAACAAAATAGTTGTAATTTTTGTACAAATTCAAAACATCTCCCCTATCATTTTGTATTTTATTTTTAATTATCATAATGTGATATTTAAACATAATAAAATGTCTAAATAAACTGCATTATGTAATCTAGTTTTTTTTTCAATTCCTTGGGTATGCTGTACAATAATGATTTTTCTTTATTTTACTGACATGAATTATGTTAAGCACTGTGGTGTTTAATTTTATGAATGTACTTGGCTTGGCCATAGTGCCCAGATACATGTTCCAACAGTATTCTGGATGTCTCTGTGAGGGCTTTGAAGGAAGAGATTAGCATTTAAATCAGTGAGCTTTGAGTTGATTGCCCTCCATAACATGGGTGGGCCTCCCCCAATCAGTTCAAGGTTTGAATACATAAAAGCTGATCTTCCCTGAGCAAGAGAAAATTTTGTAGCAGACTTCTTACAGACTTGAACTGCAGCATTGCCTTTTCCTGGGTCTTCAGCCTGATGGTCTTCAGACTTGAACTATAACATTGACTCTTCCCAGAGTCTCCAGCCTGCCAGCTGCCCCTGCAGGTTTTAGACTCAGCATCCTTCATAATCTTTTAAGGCACTTCCTTAAAGTAAATCTCATTTTTATATGTACACACATGTCCTATTGCTTTTGTTTCTCTGAGGACCCTGGCAAACACAAATACCAATGACAACAACAAACAGCTGTGTAACTGCTATTATTATCATTCCCACTTCATAAATGTTGTTACAAAAGCTCAGAGAGGTTGTGTATGTAACTTACTCAAGTTCACATAGCTATTAAATAATGCAGTCACAGTTTGAACCCACACTTGAATCTAAGTCATATGCTCTTACCCTGCCTGTATTCAGTATACTGCCTCTCTGGAGCTACACAAGCATAAGGTTTCTCAAACAGCAGTTTGAGAATTATTAGTGGGAAAGTAAAAGTGGTTAGCAGGAAATGGCCAGCATTGTTCAAAGAAACAACAGGACAAAGTAGGAGCAATCAACCCTTTTCTATAAAGGGCCATCTAGTAAAGATTTTAGGATTTGCTGGCATACTGACTCTGTGACAACTACTCAGCTCTGCTCTTGAACCCCCAGCGCAGCCACAGACGACTCATAAAACAATGGCTGTGACTTACATGTTTGCCTCAATGACTGGGGTGAGGGGAGCTATAGGCACCTAATGAGTAGGAGCTGGGATGTGATGAAACAGTCAGCAACACAAAGGACAGCGCCCACAATCAAGGGGTCATACTGTCCAAATTGTCCACATGGCCGCCTTTGAGAAAGTCCAGCATAAAGGTGGCTGCCTTCCAACAGAACTTTACTTACGGATGCTGACGTTTGAATTTCAAGTGCCTTGCATAGGTCATGCAATATTATTCTGCTCTTTTGTCAACCATTTAAAAATGTAAAAATCATTCTTAGCTTGCAAGCTGCACAAATAGGTGTTGGGCTAGATTTAACCTGCAGGATGTAGTTTGCCAATTCCTGAAATTTAGTGATCAACATGTATTGCAAGTAGTATAAGTCTATTTTGTGGAACTTTTCTTTCCAGTTATGTACTTGTATGTCTCCACTGGTTATTGCTGTGTAAAATATATATTTGTACTGTAGGAAATGTTTGAAGCCTATTATTATTTTCTAAGTAAGAATTTAGGTTATAATATTTCTCTGAATTATGGCTGAATTAGTATGTTCTCCCTAATTAGATTTTCATAAGGAATTATGGGTTGAGACTCTACAAAAAGCAGCTTTAGAAGAAGATAAGACTATACAAAAAACTGAACTCACTTTGGCTGAATTCAAACAAGACCTTACTGTAAGAACTTTCACTGATGTTCATCCAGATTAAGTCCAAGCCTTAGGCAAGTGGTCTATGAATGGACACTTTGTCCTAACTGGACTGTCCTGCTGGAGTCCACAAAACCAGCAACCCATAGACTCAAAGGAATCTATGTTGTAGCTCCAAGTTATCTTCAGAATTGCACATCTCTCTCATTATCTCTACCCTCTAATAAAGTCTCATCAGAAGTTGCACCTTGGCCTCAAATATTCTGTAGGTAACTTGAAATGAAGTGAGTCTGTTGGCAGGTTTGGGAGGAAGTGATGGAATCTTCAAAGAGTAGCCACTGCTGTGAAGCAGAAGAGAAGACTTGGACCAGTGGGAATAGGAACTTGTGGGCGGAGCAGAGGCAGCCAGAGGCAGCAGGGAAGGTGGGAGAGCAACACCATAGATTGTTTCTCTCCCCTGGGGATGCTCTGAACTCCACAGAGAAAAGACACTTACAAACTCTGCATTTCTTGCATCAGTAAGGATGGGAACTTGAGTTCATCACAATTTGACATTAAAGGAAAGAGACTGCCGTTGATTGTTACCTATTAGCTAATGAAACCAGTGGATACTTGGGTTATGTGCATACATAATTACAAACACATCCCTGGAAACAAGGTGCCACCATCTCCACCCAAACTTGCATTTTGAATTATTTCCTTAGGACAGTCCCCCAAGAGAAAAAGCCAGTAATCATGCATCTGTCATTAAAAGATGTTGAAGCCAGATTCCAACTCTCCCAGTGAACTGTTTTCTGCTCTCTTGCCCCTCTTCTTTCTGTCCAAGCAGCTGCAGAGTGGGAAAGGAGGGGCAGCAATAATAGAGAATCAGATCTGCCCCTTTCACCTCTATAGGCTCCAGAGACCAAGACAGGGAGGGAGGTTTTACTTTGGAAAACCGTGTGCAGTTGAACATTACAGTGGAACTTGACTTTTTTAAAATTTCATGGATGTACCCCAATTTATTTAACTAATGGCATAACAGTCTCAAAGTGGTTTCTTCTCTATTTCTTTAGTAACAGCACTTCTTTTCAGCAAACTCCAGGTCATTCTCAATGATGGTTGTTCTGTACTTCAGTTGCAATTTTGATGTCGCCATGGGAGGAGAACACAGCGTTGACTTTCTCCACCGTCTTGATCTGGGCTGAACTGGACTCGACTTTTTAATAGTTGGAAATGGACATCATTTGTTTCTTATTTCCAAGTGAAGGAAAAACTATTAGATCTCTTTGTGATGTTAGAAGTGGTCAGGAGTTTTGGGATGATACATCAGCGTTTTGAAAGGGCAATGATAGAAAATAATGAAGGTGCCTCCTACTTACAGGCTGTGAACTTAAGCTCCTACAAGAAAGTGGTTACATGTCCTCAATTAGGAATTGTTATCAGTAGTTTATAGGTGGGATTATCAGTAGTTATTGTAAATTAGGAATTGTTATCAGTAGTTTATAGGTAGGATTAAAAGACAACCCTGAAATCACAAAACACCAGTGATGGAGCTAGGATTAGAATTCAGTTGGCTGTCCACCATACCATGCTGCCTCCACTCTCCCTCCCATTATCACAACTAAGATCCTGCAAAGGAACCTATGTTGGGGAATCTGGCACACTTAGGATAATTAAGAATTCCTTGTTCTAAAGTGTTGTCATTTTCAACAAATAGTTTTTATTAGGAAGCAGCAAAATGTAATTATAGTATACCAAGTGATTCCCCCTGCCATCCTCTAATTTAACCTTTGTGATAGTTCTACACTATAGTGGATGCTATCATTATTTCCATTCATTTCATTACAGACTTCACTGATACACAAAAAGAGTAATGAACAGGAGTATATATTAGGTCTGACATCCTGTCAGCTCTGTGGATATAGAATCATGTCCATTTTTTCACTGTTGTCTGCAACACCAGCCTCATCTTTTGTGTGCCTGGCACACAAAGGACATTCAATAATTATTTGTTAAATATGTGAGTATATGAGGTCTTCCAACTCTAACTTTTGCTTCTTTTTGTTATATACTTGTGCTTTTCTACCATTTCCAGTAAATATTCTAAAAGAAATTCTATCCCATCTAGGAAACCCACTCTAAAATAAGGTTCCTGAAATTTAAATGAATCTGCCATAAATACATTTGATAGCAAGACACATTTTGGGCTTTATAAAGCATAAGATAATAAAAGGCATTTTCCCCCAAGCTTCAATGACTAGCCAGTCATCTGGTTAGGATAAACTGGTCTCTAAGGTCCCTAACATTACAAAGCATGCTACGATTCTGTGAGTACTCAGTGATCAATTGTCTGTTTTCAGAGATTGTGCATTACACACAAAAAAAAATCAATAGAAAATAGCTCAAAAACATTTTGTATGTAGAAAAGTGCTCAATAGTTTACAAAATTTATTTCTCAGTCGAACCAGGAGACAGACTGTGAATTTCAAAGAAATTTCTTAATCAAGTTTGCTAAATTTATTTTGGGAAAATAGGTGGACCAAAGAATTCCTTAAATTCTGAGGACATTTCTATAACAATTTAGCCATGATGTTGAAATGTCATCTAGGAAAGCTTATACATTTCCTCAGTGAAACTCTCTTCTTTTCATGTCTTCATTCCAACATTAAGAGATAAAGATAGATCAAGAAAGATAATGTGGAATTAGGTGGCATTCCTGGGTCTCTACGTGGAGCTCAGACCAGGGCTGCCAGGCGTTCACCATGCCCAGGAGTCATAACCATCAAGTTGAGTTGCATGTGTATATTCCCTTGTGATGTTACAAATCTACTGACCTTCCTAGCAACAAGTAGAGCTGGTTATATGAAGAGCCTACATATAACCACAACATTAATCTGTACTGACTGGGTAATGAACGTCATTATTAACAGGGTTTAGTAGGCACTATCATATGCACAACCAAGAGAAGTTCAGGTGATTCTCTAAGCATCTACCAGAAAAAGGAATCTTAAGAAAATATAAGTCTTACCCATTCTGCCACAAGCTTTTTCAGGTATAAAATGCATTAAAATGAGCACAGGTCTCTTTACCACTATAAACACACTCTGGACTACCTCATCTGTCAGAGTTGAACGCAGCTCTGTCTTCATTCCCCAAGATGTGTGTAGTTGTGTTAAGGACACCCCAAAAATCAATGTTTACAGTCAAGAATTTCTTCCATTAATGAGCTTAACATGAGGTCCCCGCTTTTTTACAGTTTCCTATTGATGGGAGCAACATAGAAGTGCAAAACCTAAAATACTGCATTTTAAACTTCTAATACCAAGGGGTCAGCAGGAAGAGAAAATGTATTAGCAGAATGATAGAAAATTAATGACAGAAATTAAATAAAGTTTTTTTGAAAATAATTGGACTATGAGGTGTCCAAGAGAAGCAAAATTAAATGGGTTGTGGGTTCCAACTACACTATTGGTATATTGAAGAGAAAAATCACATACAGGGCATAATAAATCTATACCAACTGACTAAATGAACAAACAACTGGATAGATGAATGGATAAAGCCAGCCTCCAAGTACTTGCAAGTAGCCTTAGGAATCACACAGTCTGTCATTCCATTGAGATTTCTCCCCCAATTTCCATTCAGATAAGAATTTAAGCCCTACAAGTCATCCTCCTAGTGAAAGTCCTGTGCATGGCGTCTTTGACCTCCTTGTTCCTCAAGCTGTAGATAAGTGGGTTCAACATAGGGATGACTGCTGTGTAAAACACGGACACCAGTTTATTGAGATCCAGGGAGAAACTGGCACTCGGTCGTACGTAAATAAAGAACAGGGTACCAAACAGGATGGAGACAGCTGTCAGGTGGGAGGAGCACGTAGAAAAGGCTTTGCGCCTCCCATCAGCCGATTGGATCTTCAGGATGGCAGTGAGGATGTAAATGTAGGAGACCACAATGATCAGACCACTGAAGACTCCCACAGCTCCAGCCATGATGAAAACCACCAACTTAATGAGCTCCGTGTCAGCACATACCAGGGAGAGGAGAGGGGGCACATCACAGAAGAAATGATTGATGACATTGGGGCCACAAAAAGGGAGGCGAAATGTGTTTGCTGTATGAGTCGTGGTGCTCATGAAGCTAAGGACATAGGGACCAGCCACCAGCTGGATACACAGGCTCTGGGACATTGCAACTGAGTACAGTAATGGGTTGCAGATGGCTACATAGCGGTCATAGGCCATGGACGCCAAGAGAAGACACTCTGCTGCCACAAAGAACCCAAAGAACCACTGCTGCAAAGCACAGCCCAAGAAAGAGATGACTTTCCTCTGCAGAAAGAAGTCAGTGAGCATCTTGGGGTTCACGACTGAGGAAAAGCATATGTCCACAAAGGACAAGTGGCTGAGGAAAAAGTACATAGGTGTGTGAAGGCGGGAACTGATACGTATCAGAATAATCATCCCCAAGTTTCCTGTTAGGTTGGTAATGTAGAAACCCAGAAAGAGCAGGAAGAGAAAGACCTGCAAGTGAGGGTTGTAATTCAAACCTGTGAAAATGAACTCAGTGACTCTTGTGTAGTTTTCATTAGCCATTGACTGGCTGTGATTTCACTAGAAGAGCAGAGGAGTCACAGAACATTTGGTGAGCATACCTTCAAAATTGGGACACAGCAAAAATATACTAGAAATTGAACTAACAAGGAACAATGGGAGTTAGTTACAAGCAGCAGATGGGAATACAAAATGAAATAGAAACCACCACAAAAGATCACATCCACAGCTATAATATTTATGACTCTGTAGAATCCATCAAAACATTGATGAAAAAAAATGGAAGCCTAGAAAAGAGGAGCAGCTTGCTCAAGGTCCTCTCAGTTGACTCACTGAGCATAGGTGGTTCCACAATAGACATCTGTTAATTCCCACCTTAGTGAACTTTACCTGAGTTCACCAAGTGGCCACATCCCGGGTGAAATGATGCAGGAGAGTGAAGTCAGGCAAGCTGGAGAAGAAATGAGCAGTCACTCATTTTTCAGACGACTCTCTTTGCATTTTGTGATTAAAACATAAGGCTGAATGCATGTTATCCAGCTGCTCTGGCATCCACCTCTTCTCACCCCAGTAAAGTTACTTTTCTTCCTCTGTGAAGCAAGAATACTAATAGTAATACCAACCTTGTAAATTGTTGTGAGGATTAAATGAGATAACACACCCAAAGCATTTAGCAGTGTTTTATTGAGTAGCTAAATAAGTGCACAATAATTATAAGTATTTTTGCTTTACATAGTCTTTTGAAAAAGCCTGCAAACTAAATATCTCATTTTATGTAAGAGAAACGGAGCTCAATCCAAATTCACAATGCTAGTGACTGGCAGAGGTGGGCTTTGAAACACCTGTCAAAATGGTCTGTGCTTCTCCCTTTCTCACACAGGGAAATGTTGATGTATTCACAATTCCTCTCATTTCAAAAAGAAAAAATTCATTGCAATATGAGTACTGTACTTTTCCTAGTGCTGAATTTATAGCCAGTGACCATTAGTGGGAAGCCCATAAGTTAATAAAAAGTATTGAGTTTAAATATCACCTTTTTGTAAACAGTACAGGAAAGAAATTTGGAAAAGAGCCTAAATTCTCCCACCTCTGTATCATCTATAGATTCTCATATCACCCACTATAAAGGTGACCTTGGTTAAGTCAGCTGATCTCTCTGAACCTTACTTAAATGCTTCAGTTATTCAATGTAGCTAAAATTACTGTGTTTGATCTCAGAATTCTCACCCACTTAGAATAAGAGGACAAATGTACAAATGCTCAGCAAGCTACTTATACATTACTTTAAAAATAAATTATGAGTCCAAGAATATCAGAGTCACAAATTAGTCTTATGCTAGACACTTTTCCTTTGGTTTTCTAATTTGAAATTCATTATTTGACTTTAGCAAGGCTTTCTGTGAAGCCAAAAATATGGTTTACATTATGTCCTTAGCTTTAGAGGAATTAAAGAGACAGGTGAAATAGCCAGTCAAACTGTCCACCCATCACAATCACCTCTTGCTTAAACCTCTTAGAAGTCTACTAACTCCCACTGCACCAGGCACACACTGTATCTCAGTCTTCACCTTGACAACTGCCTGAAGCTCCTCAACTCTTTCCTAGCAATCTTAGTTTCTATACCTGCCCAAGTCTTCTACCCCTCTATGAAAATTTTAATTTCTAAGTTTCTCTTTTTTTTTATTTGCCACTTAGAATAGTACATAGAGTAGTGGACACAATTGGCTCTCATGTTTGGAGCATCTGGATAATGCCAAGACCATCTGTGTTAGTCTTTCTTCAGCAAGGAAGTCTCCCAGTTGGTATAGAGATGACGTTAAAGTCAGGACTCTTTGCCCCCTCACCCTGCTGCTGAAATACCTCTGTTCAATTTTATACTTGGTTTGTTCAGCTACAGAATTTACACTCATCTCCACGTAAATGGTCTCTTCTTGGATTTTGCTCAACATCCAACAAAGATGAGGATCATGCTGATTCTGGGCATGAGCCAAACATATAATTCATTTTAAGTTTACTTAAAATAATTTATGTTCTCCTGAACTTGTTAAAAATCAACTAGAATGAAGAACAGAAGATGATTTAGAAGATCTCAGCTTACATTCTAACAGGCTCTCTCCTTCTTCTTTCAAGATGACAAGAACTAAAATATAAATGAGTCAAGTTCATCAGGTTTCATCCCCTCCCTTAACATGGCTACCTTCGCATGCAGAATGGGGCAGGAATTTCCATAGTCATTTGATTGTATTCTTTATCTTCTTACAAAAGGAAAATGTGAATGACTCCACTGTGAAATATACTTTGTCTTTATCAGTTAGGTGCAAGTTCCCTGAAAAGTTGCATCATTCTTTCTTTGTTATTGTTATTGAAAAAGCTCTGTTCCCAAAATCATACCATATCTTGGGAATAAGGCCCCTAAGGGAAAGTGCAATTAAAGTTTTGCTTCATATCCTAAGTTCATTCAATGACACGTGTTTTCTGGTAATTTCAAGTTTGTTTCCAACTGAATATAGACTCTCTTACCCCTACTTTAAGACTAAGCAAAGAAAGTCTATGAAATTTTTTGTAAATTGAAGTAACACAGAGATGGCAGTACCCCTCTTTCTTCTGCATTGCTGTCTTGGGAGCAAGGGCTAAGAATTCATAAAATAGACTTTCCTCAGATATAACACTTACCACCTGTTGCCAAATATTTTTCCCAGGACTTTGTTCAAAATATGTAAAGAGTTTAACTATTGTAAGCCAAAACTGGGGAAAAAACTTTTTCTTTCTTTCTTTTAAGCTGTATTCTAATAATGTAATAACTGGTCCTTAAAATTTAGCAGATTATATCTGAACAGTTCACATATGGCAAGAGAGAATACATTTCTTATTGCCAAGAAATAAAAACAAATAAAACAAAATGCATTAGCGTTGTGTTTTACTTCCAAGACAAGCAGCATCAACCTGACAAAACAGAGTCAGACCTGACTCAAAACCTGACTTTTGGTTCTAGCCTAGGTAAGGAAAAAACCACAAGCCCTTCAACATGTAATACAACTCCCTACTCTAAAAGTTTTGTTTCTTTTTTTTTCTTTTCTTTTTAATTTTGTAGCATGCCACTACATTCCGTTTTTAATTGGGGTAACATTAGTTAATAAGATCATATAGGTTTCAAGCGTACAATTCTATGATACATCATCTGTATATTGCATTATGTGTCTACCACCCAAAGTCAAATCTTCTGTCACCATATATTTCTTTTTTACCCTTTAATACTCCCCCACCCTCTCAGTCTGGTAACCACCAAACTGTTGTCTGTGTCTATAAGTTTTTGTTTGTTCATTTTTCTTCTTTGCCTATTTATTGCTTTCAGTTTTATATCCCACATGTAAAATCATAGTGAAATCATATGGTTCTTGACTTTTTCTGTCTGACTTGTTTCAGTTAGCATGATACTCTCAAGATCCATCCATGTCATCACGAATGGCAGTACTACATCTTTTCTTGGGGCTGAGCAGCATACTGTTTGTTGTACATGTGCACTATGTCTTCTTTACCCAATCATCTACTGAAGGACACTGGTTGTTTCCATATCTTGGCCACTAAGAGCTGAGCAGCGAACCCACATGTATGTATCTGAGCATGTAATTTTTTACAAAGGAGATGAAAACATATAATAGAGAAAAAGAAATCCTCTTTAATAAATGGTGTTGGGAAAATTGAAAAGCCACATGCAAAAGAATGAAACTATACTACTGTTTGTCATAAATCAAAGGCCTAAATAGAAGACCTGAAACAATAAATTACATAGAAGAAAACATAGGTGCTAAATTTATGAGCCTTGGTTTTAGGGAGGATTTTACTAACTTTTATTCCAACGGCAAGGGGAGTAAAGGCAAAAATGAATGAATAGAACTTTATCAAAATGAAAAGTTTCTGCACAGCAAAAAACCACCAGAGACACAAAAAGGCAAACAACTGAATTGAAGAAGATATTAGCAAACAAAAAGTGGTGAATATTCAAAATATATAAAGAACCCATACAACTCAACACAAAATAAACAAACAGTCCAATTAAAAAATTGACAGAGGCCCTGGCTAATGTAGCTCAGTGGATTGAGCATGGGTCATGAACCAAAGGGTTGCCAGTTCAATTCCCAGTCAGGGAATAAGCCTGGGTTGTAGGCCAGGTCCCCAGTGGGGACCACATGAGAGGCAACCACACATTGATGTTTCTCTCCCTCTCTTTCTCCCTCCCTTCCCCTCTCTCTAAAAAATAAATAAATAAATAAATATATATATAAATAAATAAATAAATAAATAAATAAAATATTTTTAAAAAATTTGACAGAGGACCTGAACAGACTCTTCTCCCAAGAATACATACAAGCAGCCAACAGAAATATGAAGAGATGCTAAACTTCACGAGCCATTTAGGGAAATGCTCAAAACTACAACGAGCTACCATCTCACACCTGTCAGAATGGCTATTGCCCAACAAGAGAAGTACAAATAACCAGGTTGGAGAGGTTTGAAGAAACCTCTCATTCACTGCATGTGAAAGTAAATTGATAACAACCACTATCGAAAAGAGTATGGAAGCTCCTTTAAAAAAAAAAAAAAACAAATAAAAACCTCTATTGGGTTTCTACCTGAAAATTTTGCAAATGTAGTCACAAAGATATATGCTGTATTTGTTAAACCATTTTTTCTATGAGAGGTTGTTTTAATAACTTTCTATTGACTCTGTATATAAAAGAACTTTTTATTGATATAAAATGAAAATATAACATTATAGTAGCTTCGGGTGTACAACATAATAATTTGATATTTGTCTATAGTGCAAAATGATCACCACAATAAGCCCAATTAGCATCTGTCCTTATATAAAACTATAAATATTTTTCTTGTTATGAGGACTTTAAATATCTACTTGGCTACTTTATTTTTTATTGTTGTTCAGGTACAGTTGTCTACATTTTCACCCTACCATGCCCCCTTGCCCCACCCATCCCCACCTCCCACGCTCAAACCTACCCCCTTTGCTTTGTCCATGTGTCTATTATACATATATTTTGATGGCCCTTTCCCTATTACCCCCTATTACCCCTCTCCCCTACCCTCTCTGGTTACTGCCAGTTTGTTCTTTATTTCAATGTCTCTCGTTGTATTTTGCTTACTTGTTTGTTTTGTTGATTAGGTTCCACTTATGAGTGAGATTGTACGCTATTGTCTTTCACCGCCTGGCTTATTTCACTGAGCATAATGCTCTTCAGTTCCATCCATGCTGTCAAGAAGGGTAGGAGCTCCTTCTTTCTCTCTGCTGCCTAGTATTCCATTGTGTAAATGTTCCAGTTTTTTGATCCACTTGTTCACTGATGGACATTTAAGTTGCTTCCAGCACTTGCCTATTGTAAATTACACTGCTATGAACATCAGGGTGCATAGGTTCTTTTGAATTGGTGTTTCAGAATCTTTAGGGTATAATCCCAGCAGTGGTATTGCTGGGTCAAAAGGCAGTTCCATTTTTAGTTCTCTGAGCTACTGGAAAATATACAATACAGTATTATTAACTATAGTCATTTATTTCTCTCCTGAAAATCTTTTAGATGTTGACCTTTTATTCATTTATGCTTTATTATTGTTAAGAGGACTAAGTATTGTTTTATTTTTTCCTTTTGGAGGGTAGCAGGTTTTGATTGCCTTCACACTTAGAGAATTATTTTATTAACCCTCTTCTAGGTTTTGTGAGCTTCTTCTTACCTATTTTTGTCTAAAATACAGTGAATGTTTAAAATCTAAATGTTTGACTCTTTGTTACTCAGAAAAAAGTTATAGCTTTGATTCTCCCTTCCACTTCGACTGCTCTGATGCATCTCAGACATGCTCTTAATACCGGTTGTTGAACTTCTTATTTTTTTTAATTTTATTTTAATCAGTGTTCAAGTACACTTTTCTCCCCTTTACTCCCAATCCAGCCCACCCACTCCCTCCCAACTTTCCTCCCATTACCACCCTCCCCTCGTTTTTGTCCATGTGTCTTTTAACTTTGTTCCTGTAAACCCTTCCCCTTTTCCCCTGAAACTCCCTCTTCTCTCTCCTCTGGTCACTTTCTGCCTGTCCTCTAATGCAGTGTCTTTGACTATATTTTGCTTGTTTCTTTGTTTTGTTGTTTAGGTTCCTGTTAAAGGTGAGATCATATGGTATTTATCTTTCACTGCCTGGCTTATTTC